>JAUELO010000337.1:2046843-2059451 GCA_032357855.1 Amphibolips quercusostensackenii
TTTTTTTTTTTTTTTTTTTTTTTTTTTTGTTTATCGCAACGATTGAAGTGCTTAGTTTATTTGAATGTGTTGAAGTGATTCATATTATTCAGAATTAAGACTTTTCTCAGGATGCTCGAAGTTTATCATCGCTTAGAGAATTTTTAAATTCTGAGTGCAGTTTGCTGAGTCAGAAGGAATTACCTTTGCAGTCTGAAACTGGGTGAGTTTTCTCTCGTCTGTCTTTATCTTTATAGTTTGTTATTTAATAATTTCAGTGTCAACTAAAATGTTATTTGTTTAATTTAATTTGTTGTGATTAATATTTATTTTTAAATATATTAGTTACGGTAGATCCTATCTCCTTATTTTTACCGGAGCCAAAAATTTGGTTTTTCAATTTAATTAGTTTTGTACCAAAAAAATTTGGATTTATCTTTAATTCAAATCTTAATTCTTTTATTTACTTTATCTAAACCCCCCCTTTTTTTTGTAAAGCTCCTCAAATTCAATTGGCCTTTTCCTAAATTAACTCTACGGTGTCATGGAAGAACGTTGTTCGTGACAGACAGAGTAGATTTATTATAATTTCTATTTATTTATGAGAACTTCAATTGTTGTCTACGATTATACATTATTAATATTAATATGAACAAGTTTTGAAATTTATAATTGTAAATTTTTAGGAGTTAAATCCCCGTCAATTTTTATTGCGCGTTTAGGTTTTCAATTTTTATTTTTATTTGTAAGATTTTTATAAGCCAATTTGGTAATAGTCTGCCCTTTTCTTTTAGTTATGAGATTCATTTTCGGGATTGGGTCCCGACTCCGAAACGAGTCGATATTTATCGTCCTTGGGCCCTGGTGAGTTATGGATCTTTTAAATTTGATTTTGTTATTGATTTTGTGTCTAATTGGGATTTTTGCTCTTTATTTTGCTTTTCAGCGGACTGTGGGAGTGGCGTCTTCGCTGTATATTTCTGTAGCGCCAGAATTGTACCTACCTCGTAAGCGAGGACAGTCGAATAATTGATATTTTTTTTTTACTTTATTTTCTTAAAATTTTTTTTTTCAAATTTTGTTTGTATAACTTCATTTATTTATATAATTTTTTTTTCTTTTATTCATCTCCTCTCTTCTATCCTACATGCAGTAGCGACCATTGCTATTTTCCTATTTGGTCATCATTATCTTAAATTTTATTTTAATCTCCAGTTTATGTCTATTATTCTTAACCTTAGTCAACTGTCGTTTTATTAATGCGGGTTGTAAACTTTGGGCCGGTAATTGCATTATGGCCGATTTTTGATTCAACGCGAGCGCAGTTGACCTTGCCATAATAGTAGATATATTCTGGTGGGTAACCTGTTGCACATTTAAGTCCTTAGGCGAAGTTGGTGGTACTTCAATGTCTGTTGATTCTTTTGTTGAGTTGGAGGAGGGTTTAGTGTAGCTTTCTCGGTGTTCCATGTCGATCACTTCGTTGTGTGAGTCAACGTCTTGTAGAATTTTATCGTGCTTCATTGTCTTCTTCCTGAGGCAACATCTCCACTTGGATAGAGTTTTCAAAATACGGGCATAGCCGTGGTAGATTATGAATCCTAATAGGAGACTACCTATTCCAACATAGGCACCATGAATCATTTTGTTTTGATTATGCCGCATCTCCTGTTGCAGACTTATTTCGTAGAGCTGACTCTCTAATTCATCTAGGGTTTCTTCATTCTTATTATACTCTACTTCTTTAGAAACCATTCCCTTTGATATTGTGTGGCCCACTTTTCTTAGATCCTTTAATTTTTGTTTCTGAACTATCAGGGTTGATATTTCGCTCAAATTTAAATGTATCCTAGGTTCATAGATTATTTCGCTGGACCCTCTTTTAGCGTTGGGTCCGTTCAAGGTTTCTACTTTCATCTTCAAAATGCATCCTGAAGCCAATTGCAGAATTCCCACTCCTCCTAATTCTAGGTCTTGTCCTGATTGGTTCGGGCAATTAATCTGGGAAGTCACCTCTGTAACGATTGAGTATAGCCATGCTCTTATTGTGGATAAATAGGTCCAAACAGGTAAGGTGTCGTAAGTTATTCCTACGTTGCAGGTTCCTAAAGCTTCAGTGGTTGGTTGGGTCAGCAGCTGACTTTCACAGGATGCATGCTTGGAAACTTTAAGAATTGGTAAGTTGAAATCGCATATATATTTAGTTTCGTGTTGTTTACACTTCTTCAATTCTTCTAACATTAGTAACATATACGTTCTTTGAGAGTTTTCCATCGCTATATATTCATGTTTAGTGTGAATATAGGCTCTTCCTGTTCCGTTTTTCAGCACTGATTGGACTACCGGCAATGGATGCATTTGGTAGATCGAATAATCGGTTCTGTCTAACATAGGCACATCCATAGCTATTCTGATCGATCCATTTTTACAGATTATGATGACCTTGGCGAGGGCAACGAGTTCTTCTACATTTATTTGTGGTCCAGGATGGGAAAATCCAAATTTCCCGCATGATCCTGTATGCTCCTATATATGGGTTCCAGTTGCTCTAAGGATAAGATGGAGGGATGTAATTCTCCTTTTCTCGCCGAGTGGATGACATCTAACAGTTCGTGCGATGTCCATAAATAATCTTCTAGCCCTACTTCTATAGAATGCAGCATGGATTCAATTTTTCCAGTGATGTTCAAATTGAATACTGATTTTTTTGCTTCGTTGATATCGTTTAGAACTTGGGTAAGTTCTGCTTTTATTTCTTCTTTTTCTTCTCACAATTTTTTATTCCTTGCGTGCATTTCTTCTAATTGAGCCCTAACCATGTGTGTTTGTTTTCCCATCAGGTGTGATAGGTTGGCAGCCACGTGATTCAGCTCATCAATTTCAGCCTCAATTTGCTGACCATCATCGTAGGTCAGGAGACCTGCGACTGGACCGACTATTCCTCCCAGGAAACCTAACATTGGCGTTGTACTGCGTTTTCTCATTGATGGTAGTATTGAGTCCGGGAAATTCTTCTCAACGAGTTTGCTTAGGTCCCTCATTTCTTCTTGGATTCTTGCCTTTAATCTGTCGGCAATGTTGAATTTATATTCGAGATGATAGTTTCGAATGGCCCAGGTGCAGTCATATTCCTTTAATGATTTGCAATAACCAGGTAGATTCTCAAACCTTGATTGATATGATTCCAATGCTTGATGTAATTTATTTACATCTAGAAAGATCAATATTCTCCACGTAGCAGTTGTTCGTCTCATTTCCGCCACATACTCGTAGTAGATTCCAGTGCTTGAGTTGAAGGTGGTGATTCGTACTCCCGGCCTGTCAACGTGCTGTTGGGCAGAGAGGAAAGGAAAAAGTGACAACCAGAATCCGAAGTACTTCATGGCCCTCGTTGATTATCTGAAAAGAATTTTATATTAGATTTGGAAATAATAATTGAGGAAATTAGGGGGACGTCCCTGCAATCTGGATTTACTGCTTGATTTCCTTTTTTTTTATTTAGCATACCATTTTTCGTGCATAAGGACGTGCCTCCAATCTCTGCTCTCCCCAGCGCATAGCAGTGAGAGTTTTCTTCAACAGAATGTTATTAGAAGCTTGTCTGCATGCTTATAGAAGCGCTTTCCACTTTCAGTTTCCAGGGTCACATTATTGTTTGGTGTGAATCCTACAATAGTATACGGACCATGTGCTCGGCTATCGAATTTACCTTCTCTAGTGTCTTTAATTACGTAAACACGATCTCCTAATTTTGCGTTTAGCGGGTGAGCCCTTTTATCGTATATTTCTTTAGACCGGAGCTTAGCCTTAATTAAGTTTTTTGCGGCGATCTTCTGAATCTCGGTAACTCGCATGATTAAATCTCTCAAGTAGATTCCATAGGTCGCAACTTCTTCTCCTTTCGGAAAAGAACTGGGGGTCCTAGCTACCCTTCCAAAAACTAACTCATAAGGGGTGAAATTCGTGGCCTCATGCACCGAGGTATTATAGGCGAACATGGCAAATGGGAGTAGTTGATCCCAATTGTCATAATTGGTCGCATAATGCTTAATATAGTCAGTTAATACTATATGGCTTCGTTCAAAGGAGCCGTTAATTTGAGGTCGATACCCTGATGTGGTCAGTGGCTTAACCTTAAACAGTCTTTCTAATTTCTTCATAACTTCACTGATGAAACTTCCTCCTCTGTCGGTCAAGATGCATCTAGGAGCTCCGTATTGAGAGAACAGATTTGTTGCTACAGCATGTGCAATGGTGGTTGACCTCAGGTTAGGAATTGGTATAGCAATGCAATATTTGCTGAAATTGTCCTGCATTGTGAGAATATGCCGGTTGCCACTTGGTGTGGTTGGTAGCTTTCCGACCGTGTCCAATGATACCTTGTCAAATGGTTCAGCGGGGGTGTCTGTTATCACCATAGGCTCCCTGGTCCTTGCACGTACTAATTTTTGCTCGAGGCAGCTTTTGCACCTCCTTATGTGTTCAGTGATATCATCACGGAGTCCCGGCCAGGCATACCTTTCTCTAATTCTCCTGTGAGTTTTTGTTATTCCTTTATGGCCTTCTATAAGGCTGCCGTGATATTCTGCGATAATTTTAGGACGCAGTTCTTCAGGAGGAACTTCTATGCTTCCGTGACATAGAGTAATCGTAATTTCGTCGTCACTTTGGATTACTTTGGTTAGTTCATCTGACATTTTATTTTGAGGGAGTGAGCCCAGCAGATCTCCAGAGTTTGCCATACGACAAGTGGTCTGTTTATCTCGTCTTAATACTGTGAGAAGGTTTTTTAGGCCGCAAGTCACTACATCCCAGTCGACTTCTTCATAGTGATCTTTTTTATCACAATGGAGTACGTTTTGTGTCGACCATGGGGAGTGACTAGGACTTGTCCTTTCTCGGGTCTGCTTTTCCGAAGGTCTTGTAGATCAAGTCGTTCGGTAGCAATGAGGAGTTTGGCAATTCGACTCACTGGTTCGCAATCCTCTGATATAAAATGCACACAGTTGTCGCGTCTATAAGTGAACGGCTCCTTCCATTGATGAACAATCTTGGGAGTCTTAAAATCCTTTATAGCAGATTCGTAATCAATCTCATGGTTAGTTTGGGGATCTGGAGGGTCAATATAAGAAACGTCTATTTCAATCCCATAGTTTATTGGAAGTACATCTGCTTCTTTGCTGATTTCTGCAGTTGTAGCTGCGGCTTCTGTGTTTTGTTAATGAATGCTCATCTCTTTTTCTGGACCCTCTGCTTCAACAGTAGTCTTCTATTTCGTTGCTCTTGATATAAATGGAGTAGACATGGCTGCGGGGTGTCTCATAGGCATGGGTGTAGGGTACCAAGATTTCCTAGTAGGTTGTGTATTATTTGTTGGTGATTCGAACTCTTCTACTTGATCGTTAAAATGCACCATGCTCTTCCGCACCACCCCGGATTTTTTTCAGGTGTCTGAGTCTGGTGCAACGAATCTTTGTTCCCTTCACAGTTAAGATTGACTGTTTCAGACAAGAGTTTGGGATCTATCTCCTCAGTAGGGTTTATACAGGCATTTCTTTCATATTCTTGAAGAAATTTTTGCACCCTTTCTGCGAATTTGTCGTCATCATATTCTTCGCATGGGTCAAGTAACTGCAGTGCTTCGAGTACTTCCTCATCCTTTTCTCCTTCTGAGACATGTGTTCGTTCCATTCCTTCATGATCCAAGAGCATAGATTCCGTTCCCGTTGCAGATAAGTTGATTCCACTGTTGGAGATAGATTTGTCGAACTGGTAGAATGATTTTTGTAATTCCTCTCTCAGCTTGCTCCTATTGAGTCCTTCCTGGTCCAGGGTTCGGTCAAAATTCTTTTGTTCGATAAGATTTTCATCTTCACTGCTTTCGCTATCGAGTACTGTCGCGGGTATATCTATTACAGTTGGTCTAGATGCTGAATATTCAGGTTCTTCCTTGTCAACTTGGTCTACCTCAGGTAGGATAGGGGGCAGTTCCTGATTGATTCCCTCTCGAGCTAGTCGATCGGCTTCTTCATTTCCCTCATTTCCTTGATGGCTAGGCACATGATTCCATACCACCTCCAATGGTTCAAGAGCCCTTTTGAGCTTTTCAAATTCTGTTCGATTTTTGATCGGTTTGTTGTCGTAGGCTTTCCAGTCGTTGGTTTCCCATTTTGGAATCCACTTGGTCGCGCTATCGATCACGAATTTTGAATCTGTATTTATACGTAGTTTTCGAATTCCAGCTTCATGAGCTTGGCGAGCTGCTTCTATGGCTGCTTCCATTTCAGCAGCATTGTTAGTTTGTCGACCACTTGCGGGCCGAGAGATGTTTAGAGGATGCCCATGTCCGAACCAGATACCTATTCCAGCTTTGGAGTCCTCTCTTCCATTGTAAGTGCAGGCTCCATCTATGTATACATCCGTGTATGCCTCTGTATTTGTCATGAACCATGGCTTCGGGGGTGGGACGTCAGGTAGAGCACTCTTAGATGGGTGAATCTTCTTCGGAATTAGATTTGGGGGCATATCTGGTAACACGCTGTGCGATTTCCGATATACGGGTGGATCCGATCCTTCTTCCTCTTCGCCTTCGGAAAAGGTATCATCTGACGACGTCGAGTCGGTGCTCTGATCAGTTAACTTTTGGGCTTCAATCTTATTTCTCCGTCTAGTGAGCCGTTTTGCTATTCCACTAACATTAGGGTCAGGTAATTTTGCTCCAGCTGAAGGAACATATGACCTATCAGGATCGTCCGGAGATGTCGTGGCTAGCAGCCTTCGTCGCTGGGAAGGTATCACAGGTCGATATGAACTGAATCTACTTAGTTTCGGGGCAGTTTCCTTTTGTAAGGAAGGCTTGATTTTTTTCCGGGTAATTGGTAATACCCTAAACGGACTAGATCTGTCGTGTATTACTAACATTCGAGGGCAGTTTTCGTTTTCTTCCATTGGAATAGGTGGAGGTGTCATTTGTTCTGTGTCATCTTCAGAACTTTCTATTTCGCTAGAGTCCAAAGAGTGTTTTTCGACCGATGGATTTCCTGACAATGCTTCCACTCCTTTATTTAGCTTCCCTTTTTTATATTCGTATATGTACTGATAGTCTTTTAACTTCAGTCTCCATTTTATAAGTCTAGTACTAGGGTTGTCCACATAGGACATCCAATGTACCGGCTCATGATCACAGGCTAAAATGAACTCTCTGCCGTAGAGGTAAGGTCGGCAATTTCCTACTGAGTAGTGTACGGCTAAACATTCCTTTTCTGCCTTGTCATAATTAAGCTCGGTTTTTCCTATGGTTTTCGAAAAATAAGCTATGGGGCATGTCCATTTTGTCCTTCTCTTGCGTGAGTACTGCGCCTACTGCAAAGTCTGAGGCGTCCGTGTTTAGTTTATAAATTTTCTTGAAGTCCGGATATTGTAGTATTGGCCCTTCACATAGATAATTGCATAGCTTGCTGAAACTTAGTGTTTGTTCTTCTCCCCAGGTAAACGTGGTATCCTTTTTCAGGAGATCCGTTAAAGGTTTCGCCAACTTGGCATAATCTTTTATGAATCTTCGGTAATACTCTGAAAGTCCTAGGAATTGTCGAATGTTTTTCACGGTCCTAGGGGCTGGAAAATTTTTAATAGCTTCTATTTTTCCCGGGTTAGGTCTAACACTATTACGTCCAATTATATGTCCAAGGTAAGCCACCTCTGTGCGGAAAATTCGCACTTATCCGGCTAAAGTTTCAAGTTGGCTGCGCGTAGCCGTTCAAATAGCCGCATAACCTTGACTTCATGATCTTGCAGAGATTCCGAGTGTACCATGATGTCATCGAGGTAGATGAATGCTTCCGTTCCGTGCATTCCAGTTAATACGTTGTCCATTAAGCGTTGGAAGGTGGCTGGGGCATTTTTAATGCCCATTGGCATTCGCAAGTACTCGAAATGTCCTCTAGGTGTCGAAAAAGCGGTCTTCATTCAATCCTGAGGATATGTTTCAATCTGGTGAAATCCACTTGCTAAATCGAAAACGGAAAAGTATTGCGCTTTTCCCAGCTGGTCCAAAATATCCGTAATATTAGGTAGAGGGTATGCATCTCCTATTACCTTTTTATTTAGGGCCCGAAAATCGGCTACTACTCTAAATTTTCGCTTCCCTGATGCGTCCATTTTTTTCGGAATTATCATTATGGGTGAATTGTAAGGAGATTTCGATTCCTGTATTATGCCACTACTGAGTTGCTTTTCTATTTGAGAGCGCACTTCATCATTTGTGGTTTGTGGATGGCGATATGGTTTCCTTACAATGACCTTGTTATCTATTGTAGGGATTCGATGTTGAATTAAATGGGTGCAAGTGAGTTTCTCACCATTCAAGTGGAATATATCCGGATACTCACTTACTCACTTAGAAACATACCCCTGTTCTTCTAGAGTTAACTGGGAGATGTGCAGGCTTTTCATTACCTTTGCAACGCGTTCTGTTCGTAAATCGGCTACTTTTGCTGGGGGAGTGTGAAAACTATCAGACTCTGATTCAGTAGTGTCTCCTCCAGGGAACTCATAGATGTCATAAGGATAAATTTCTTGGGGGGGAATGTTTAAATTCACCTCTTCGTTAGTGGTGTTTATTGCTAAAATCCTGCTTAGCCCATCTTCCACTGTAAAAACCGCCTCACCTATATATATTTCTTCCCTGGTGGGTATTCTAGGTAGGTACCCTTGTTTTTCTTCGGCATTTTTAATATCTATGTTTATTGGTTGTTGAGTTCTAGCTGCGATTCGGCAGGTTCGCGGGAAGGGTTTAATTGTTGGCTTCAATTTTCTTTTGGCTTCCACCGACTCTGCATCCACAAAAGGGATAGGTGTAATCGGTTGTGATATAGTTACCAGAGTGTTATGCCTGAAAGAAAGTTGTGCCTGTTCCTGTCTGAGGTATGGTCGTCCTAGTATCCCTTCACTAGTGACGGGAAAGGAGTTTCGAACCACATGAAATTCAACCGGTGAATTTAAAATAGGTAGCTCTAACGTGCCTATTGTTTTTACTGGGTGATCGGTTATTCCAGCCAACAGAACGGATCGCGTTGGGTCGAATTCTATATGTGGTAACAGGGCACGCGTTTTTATTAGATTCAAATCTGACCCTGGATCGACAAGGAAAGAGACAGTGCCATTGTTGAAGCTCGAGGACGAGATTTTCACTACCGGGGAGTCTTTTCATTCTCTCTCTGCTCGAAAGATCCTATAGAGTTCTCCGGGTATTGATTCGGTTGGGGACGCTCCGATGTTGTCGGACTCGAGATGGCGTCCTTGCCCAGAGTCTGCTTCGCATTTAAATCCTTCGACGGTCCTGGTGACGTAGGCCCAGAACTTGTTTTTCCGTGCCCTTTCCAGGATAGATTCTGCGGAAATTGGTTTAAAGGGTATTGTGGTACAGTCGGTAGACCAGGGTAGGACATAGGCATACCATACCCCGGGAGTGGTTGTTGTGGAGACAAAAAGGGTATTTGTGCACCTAAAAATTGTGATAAATTACTATAATATTGTTGCAATAGCTGTGCATAGGTAGGGGGTGAGAAAGGTCCACTAGGTATCGCCGGTATTGATCCTTGTTCCGAGTTTAAGGATTTTGGATTTCCTTTGTAGATTTTTCTTTCCTGTTTATCATGAGAGTTCATTTGTCTCGAAAAAGGGCTAGGAGGGCGACTTCCGCTAGTCTCGTCGTCTCTTCGTGCAATGTGGTAGGTTGACGCCATTGTTTTTGACTTGTTTGCATAGTCCTGCCTTTCTTTTATGTGTAGAGCATATGCCAAGGCTTCACTTAAATCCTTTGGGTTCCTGGTGTCCACGAACTTTGAGATTTCTTCAGGAAGACCTCTAATGAATGCGTCAAGGGCGCAATCGGTAACGGGTGTCAGCATGATGGTGCTAGCTTTTTCTTGTCCGTATCGAGTGTTGTATTTTTCTTCTAGGGTGTGCCTAGCTCCACTAAGTAGCCCCTGGACTCGATCATAATAATCGCTGACTTTTTCCGTTTGTGTCTTCCGTAGGTTTACAATGGCTTCGGAGTACCACTGGTATTTTTTTGTTGGCGCGAAGCGTTTCTTTAAATGAGCGGTTAGTTCATTTATCTTTCTAAATTGCTTATCCCTGACGCTTTCTCGGGCTATCCCTTTTAATTTAGACAGCACTGCCTTGATAAACATTGGCTCAGTGGCCGGTGTCACGAATACTGCTCCGTTACAAATATCTTGTAGAAACTCTTTCAATGGTGGAGTTTTACCGTTAAAATCAGGAATGTGGTATGTGCTAGTTTGCATGGTCATATTCTCTAGAATTGAATTCATTACTATGCTAGCATCAAGATTAGATCCTGGATTTTGTATGAGTAGGTTAGGGTTACTTCCGCTTATTTCGTTTACAATACTTCGGTTTGGATCGAGGGTATTAGTCTCCTCCTCCCCGTTGTTTGTGTGCGGGTTCGAGTTCATGTCTGGTTGGGACATTTTGATGAATAATTTTGATTATCCTTGTGTCTTAATCCTTCTAATTCTCGTCTCTCGCACCGAAATAGGGTATTTTCTTGAGTTAGCCAAATGTGACTGACTCTCTGGATTCCTTCAACTTCTAAAGACCTTTCGCTCTATACTCCCGCTGCAAGAGGAACACGTAATTCACCGGTTATTTTAAGTTTTGACGATAGTTAGTTTATTGGCACTACTTCTACTTTAGGCATCAGAATGACCGTGTCTGTACTACTTTCGTCCGTTTTTACTATCGTTCGTACATTAGTTATTCTAATTTCCTGCTGAGAGGCTACTATCCTATGCTGTAGGGCCTCTTCTAAGGGTGGATCGATTGTAATTACTTCTGTAACAGTATCTATTACTTCCGGTTCTACGCGTCGCACAACAGGGATTCGGACTGTTGGTTTAACCAGAAGAGTAGGAATCAATTTTTTTTTTTTTTTAAAAGTCTTCCACCCTTCAGCCGAGCGAGCGATTGGGTGAGATTCAGAAATTCAATTATGGATTTATAATTGAATTTCGCTAGGCTTTCTTTGTCCAAGTTTGGTATGGATATATAGGATAACCTTACCATACCGGATTTATTTTCGAAAATAACACATTAATTTTTTAAGAAAAGGAGATTTTTCATTTCGATAAAAATTACTCTTTTATTTTTCATTAAAATTTGTTCGATCCTTCTTAACTCTTGGTTGATCTCTGTAAAATAAAAGATTCCTCTAACTCTTCTGCTTTTATTGGTTTAGCCAAAAGAGTGCTTCTGCCCGATCGAGAGCGGCTTCGAAAAATTCCTCAAATTGTTGGTCGTTTACTAATTTCTTACGACCTAGTGAGGAGACTAAATTCGCTGAGTCAACTATTTTTATTATATTAGTTAAAGATACGGAGGCTTGTTCGATTAGAGATTCAGATTCTAACTCGAGCTTATTTTTCACGGGAGTTTCTTCGATTTTTAACTTTGCAAGAGTCTCGTTCATCAATGTTTGATAAGCCAGCCTCTTTTCGAAAGATTCGCGTACCTTTTCCCCTCCTCGAGCTCTTGGCTTACGACTAGGCACAGATAGACTCTGGGAGAAGTTTGAGTTTGATTTAGGCATTTTAGTGCATTTTAATAATAAAAGGATAATCTTGTTTTGCCCAAGAATAAAAAAAAATTATTTTTCCTGGAAGGTAATTAACTTTACTGGGAAGAAATCAAGAGTCGATTTGAAAACATTCCTTCGGCCAAACGGCTGTAAGGGATGTTTGGACGAATAATTATTAAAGCCAAGCGGCTAGAGGTGATTATTCGTTACTCGTATATTATTTCGGCCAAACGGCTAGAAATAATAACTCTCATTTCTTTAGAAATACTTTTAAGAAAAGAATTCAATAATTAATCCAAAATATTATTTCAGCCAAACGGCTAGAAACAATATTAGATGAATATTTATTTCAGCCAGATGGCTAGAAAAGAATATTCCTCCTTCGTCTTAATATCTCGGCCAAACGGCTGTAGACATTAATGCTGGATTGCTGATTAAATCGTGGAAAAAAAGAAAACTTGTTGGCTAGTAACAGACCGTTACTAGTAGCAAAGCCGGTGGTAATAGCACATTGAATACTATCCCACCGCTGCCACCATCAGTTTGTTACAACCCGTCCTAATTAACCCTTAAGATATTTCTCTTGTTGATTAATATAGTTTCGGTTGCGGAGGCACCAAACTGCCATCCAATTTTTTGGATGTTTTATTTATTTATTTTTTTTATTTTGTGGGCAATCGTGCATTCAATTTCCCCTCATCCAAGGGGGTATTACCTTTATTGGTTGTGTGGAAGTATCTTTTTATTATTATTTATATTTCGAATTTTTAATTGTCTGTTGATTGAGGTGTTTATTTAATGGACACTGTTGCAAATAAATTAATTGAGAAACTAGGAATTTCATTTAAATAAATAAAAGATATTTATTGACTCAACCCCCTAGTTGAATACCCCGTACAATCTTTCGCTATTCACATACGTTTCTTTTAAACATATAAAAGAAAAATAAACAAGGTATCTATACCTAAGTCCTATTCACATTTAGCGTGACATAACATTCACAATGATAATAATGATATAATATACAATT
>JAUELO010000337.1:2753245-2764232 GCA_032357855.1 Amphibolips quercusostensackenii
AAGTGGGGAGACATCTCAAGAAAGAGAGAACGGAAGAATGGATGATCAGACGAGCTAGTCGCTCCTATATTCCTTCACTCCCTCCCGACTGCTCGTAGATATCTCGCCGTTCTATGATCGCATTTTCTCCCTTGCTTGTCTTACTTGTCTCCTGCAAATAGATGAACGAATTTAGTATTTAATAGTTAAAGATTAACATTCATAAGCTCGCCTACCAAATACTGATGAGATTCACAAGACAAAGGTTTTGTGAATATATCAGCAATTTGGTCTTTGGATTTTATCCATTTAATAATTATATGCTTTCGTTTAACGCATTCTTTTACATAGTCCTCTCTGACTTCGGTCATGTGCCTTAGTTTATTACCTCCACTTGTCTCTGCGCTACTCGCCGCGGCTTTATTATCACACCATAAAGTCATGGGGTAAAATGATTTGCTTAAAATTAATTTTAAAGAGTTACTCATAGCCATCATCTCTTGACTCGCCTCACTCATGGCAACATATTCAGCTTGACACGTCGATAAAGCTACATATGGTTGTTTATGAGTTCTCCAAGTTATAGCATCACCGAACAATTTAATGACAAACCCACAAGTAGTCAGAGAACCTTTACAATCAGCAAAGCTTGCATCTGAGTAAGCTTGAATATCATTTCTCACACCAGTATATCTCAAGCCCAAACTTTTCGTACCTTTCAGGTAACGAAAAACTCTTTGCACCAATCTCCAATCATCTGCTGTTGGATTAATCTGATGTCTGCTCAAGACATTTACAGCGTAGGAAATATCCGGTCTAGTCGCACCTGCCAGATATAATAAACTACCAATTGCCTCTCTGTATGGCATGTTTTCTTTATTTTCTGTTTGAGCTAAAGTAACACTGTTACAATCAGTTTCTCGCATTTTTCTCTCCCTATTTGCAACTTGAGCTGTGACCATTGGTGTTCTCTGAGCATGAGATTCATTAAAATTAAACTTTGTCAGAATTTTGTCTACATACTTTTCTTGATTTAATTCCAAGATTTTATTCTTTCTATCACGTTTTATTGAAATACCTAAGTATTCTTTTGGTTCACCTAATAATGTCATTTCGAAATCTTTATTCAACTCGTTTACAACTTCTTTCAATTTTCTTATATTGTTACTCGCCACTAGTATGTCATCTACGTATAATAATAATATTAAAAGATCCTCTTTTTCTTTCCAAATAAACAAACATGGTTCTAAATCAGAGTTTTTAAGTCCCATTCTCAAAGCAACCTCAGTAAACCTATTATTCCATCGTTTAGGACTGATTTTTAAACCATATATAGCCCGCTCGAGTTTGCAAACATGATTTTGTCTCACTTTGTCTGAATAATTCATTCCTTCAGGGATTTCCATGTATATTATATCTTCGTCAATTGTACCGTTGAGAAACGCTGTTTTGACATCTAATTGACACACCTCTAAGTCAAATTTATTAATTATTGCTAATACAGATCGTATTAACGGCAATCTAGATACCGGTGCATAAGTTTCCCTCAATTCATAAAAATTTTTATCTTTGAATCCCCGAATAACTAAACGCGCCTTGAATTTAATTTTACCTTCTGAATCCGTCTTACGTTTGAATATCCACCTAGAATCAATAATGTTTGGTTTTTTACCATCGGCCATTGGAACAGGACGTTTAACTATATTCCAAACTTTATTTTTAGCCAAGGATTCTAATTCGTCATCTACTGCACTTTTCCAAGCTTCTTTCTCTTCAGATCTCATCGCTTCTTTATAATTTGTAGGATCAGAATTAATGCTAGTCAACAAAGCATAGTACGTCTCATCATCAATCTGACTTTCAATCTTTTCTGAATTTACACTCACAATACTAGAAAGCAACGCGTCTGATTCTAGTTTCTCATCTTTATTTTCTACTCTATCATTTTCGTTAATCTCGTCTACTTTTTGTATTTTACTAATGACATTTTTTCGTGGTCTACCTCTCTTACGCTTGTTTTCTCCCTCCGTTTTTAAGATTTCCTGAAATTTATTCTCGCCTGTTTCAAACTCAAGAAACCATTTTTCTTTATTTATTTCTTCTTCTACTTTTGGAAACCCTGCTATCTGATCTTTTTCGTATTTATCTCCATAAACCAATTTTTCATTGAACCTTACATCTCTGCTTTCATAGAATTTTCCTTCTTCCGGTTTCAAAAATTGATACCCTGTAGGAGTATAACCAACTAAAATAACACGTCTACCTTCAAATCGGAATTTAGGACCAATCTTTCTTTGTACTTTAATATATGCAACACACCCGAATCTTTTAATCTGGTTTATATCAAAACTACGTTGGGGAGCAAATTTTTCAAACGGAGTAATCATACTATTTGATTTATGTGGCGTGCGATTGTAGGCATATACTGCTGCATTTAAAGCTAAGTCCCACAGGTTTTCCGGTAATTTCGCATCATATATGTAAGTTCTAACTTTCTTCTGGATGGTTTGATTGAAACGTTCAGCCGTCCCATTATGTTCAGGAGTATCAGGACAAGTTAGTTGTAATTCTGCTCCTAATTTCTCTAGAACCTCACCAGTATAGCCACCAGTAAATTCAGTACCCTGATCTGAACGCAAATAGCACACCTTTGCATCACGACCTAATAAATTTCGGGCACTTCTTACAAACATCTCAAGACAATGTCCTGTATCGCTTTTTAATTTCATTGGATAAGCCATGGCCAGTCTTGAATAGTCATCTACAAACACTGAAATATACCTATATCCTTTTGGATAAGATAGTGGAGTTATTGGACCCATGACATCCGAATGAATAATTTGCAATTGTTCAGTTGCACGTCTTCGCGTCGATTTAAAAGGCATTTTGTTGATTTTTGAGATCATGCACACTTCACAATCCAGAATGGATTCATCAAATATAGCTTCATTTAATTGTTTATTTTCTGGAAATTTCAACTGTAATGCTTTAAGATAAGCGACCGAAGCATGGCCAAACCTTACGTGCCAGAGCAGTGCTTTATTATTTTTAATGAATTTCTTATAATTGTCAGAGAATGGTGACTCCTTCTCCGTTATATCTACTATCGGTAATTCATCTATATTATGAAAATCACGATCCCAAATAGTCGTATCAAAATTAGAGTGTTCGTAAGGAACTTCATCTTTTTCATCCATTTTGTCAATTTTAGGATCTCTTTCCTTAAAGTCATTAATCTCTTTAATTTTCTGTACTGATTCATCTAATTTCTGTAAAATCTCACCTTCTATTCCAGCTATCTCAATCTCACCTTTATTACTCTGATCTTTTTCCAATTCTGAGTTTTCTTGCAATTTTTCTTTAGCGGCAATACTTCGTGTAAAGTATCTTTTTATTTCGTCATTCGTTTCCGCTAGATTAGCTATAACACGCCTATTTATAACTTTTAATTTATTTTCATCTCTCAGAGAAGGTTTGTCAATTTCTAATTCAATTATCCAGTACGGTTTCTCATACACGCCAGAGATGAACAATTCTTTTGATTTTGGATCAAAAATGTCAATTTTATTGCTATCTAAATAAATGCCAAGACCCATTTCAGCAAACCTGCGTAATGACAACAAATTCGCTGAAAGAGCCTCTGCACAAATTACTTTGTCTATTTCCAAAATTTTTCCATTTTCTAACCTGATTTCTACCTTACCCGCTCCCTCCGTTTTCAAGTCCGCTGACTCATGTTTATTAGCACATTTTATTATGGTTCTATCAGACTCATCTAAAGTTTTAAAAATTATTTTCGAATGAGTCAGATGCTCAGTAGCACCTGAGTCCGCTAAAAACTTAGAAAAGAACCTGCTTTGATTATCGTTTTCAACCATATCGCATTCTGATTTACTCTGTACATTAAACACACAATTATTAAGTGAATTTTCTGAGTTGTACTCACCTTTATTTTGTTTCTCCACTGTGTTACCACTATTCTGTTTAATAGAGTTTCCTTTATCTCCTGAATAATTACTGCGATTATATACCTTTTTGTAATTTCCTCTACTTGTGCCTTTAGAGTTATTCCACCGACCCCTCTTTGCTTTATAATTCTTCGCATCATTGGTTCCCTTTCTTTTTAACATTAGCTTATTTTGAAAATTATATCTGCCTCTAGATTGATAATTGTACCTGCTATGACCTTTGGACAACTCTTCTTGTCTATAGCTTCTCTCCGTTGCTCTCGCACTTGGACATTCAGCAGCCTTGTGTGTTGTGAACTCTAAACAATTATAACATTGCATGAGCCCTGAACCTTTTCGTGGACAATTCGCACCAATATGTCCATACGTCTGACATTCAAAACACCTGCGTGTATCCTTACTAGCTATGTTTGCTCTCACCGCAGATCTTGCACTATCTGTCGCACCACTAGCCTGATTTCTTGTTGCTTCATCTTGTAACACAAGGAGTTTTAGCTGATCGTATGTAAGATTTGTTTCGTTTGTACCCCTTTTTACAAAATCGATGACTTGAATCTGTGGTACCGATATCATTACTGCATTATAAAATGCATCTCTTTTCTCATCTTCAGAAAGGGGTGTGGCTCCGGGGGAATTTTCATAATTTCTAACTACCTCTTCAAAATTTTCACAAAATTGTGTTGCGCTTGTTTTTCCTATAATGTATTTCATATTGTAAATTTGCTTTCGCACTGAGTGAGATGTCATATTGACTTCACACCTTTTCAAATCTTTTAATTTATTTAAAATTTCGACTGGATCTTTAAGGTGCATTACCTTCGAGTGATAATGCTGATCAAGGTGATTAATCATGATATCTCGAACTTTAAATTTATGATCTTCCAGTTGATTCTCATTATACTCATTTGATTCAATTGTTTTGTCGATTACATGTAATAAACTGCAAGCCCTAAGTTCTGATGATAGATAGTCTAAGAAATGTTCAAATTTCATATTATTGTTTAATTTATAGTCGCGTCGTATACCGTTCCCCTTGTTCACGATTTCTAATTTAAGAGTCTCTTTTATTTGATTATTTAAAGAATTACCTTGATCACTTAGCCTCGAACTTGAATTCTCACCTTTCAGATCATTAAAACATTCTCTTACTGTGTCTCTAATTTCTTTTCTCACATTAAACGATTCCCTTTCCGATGAAAATATTGCTTTATCTTTATTCAATTCTGATTTCCTTAACATATCAAATTGCTTTCTAACTTCGTTAGAAATTTTGTTTTTTACATCAAATTTTTCATTTGGTACCACATCTTCAATTGAATTCTCATCTAAATCTCTTGTCTGTATATTGTCATCTATTTCCAAGTCATATGTGTCCAAAAGTTTATCAACAACGCAATTCATCCTGCCCATCTGTTCAGTCCACTGTTCACTTTGAATTCTCAATTGATCTGCTAGCTTGTCTCCTTTTTTTAACTGTTCTTCTTTTATTTTGACCAACACATTTTCAGTTTTCTGTACCATTGAACTCATCTTTTTAAATAAATCTGAAAACTGTTCCATAGTGCGAGTAGCAGCAGCTGAGAACTGTGTCATTGAATTAATGATTTCTGACATTTTCCCATTCTGATCAAATACTTTTGAATCAGTTGGAATAACACTTTTAATACTATCATTAATTACCTCCTCAAGATCATTTTTATAAGCCATATTAGCATAATGTTTGGGATCGATTTCAACTTTCTTAATTTCTCTAATTTTAGGCAAAGTATTACTTGTGTCAGCTGTTCGAATGATTGAGTCAATTTTACCCTCCATACTTTTCATTAGGTCTCCCTCGTCTCTGTTGCCTTTCTCACCATCTAACTTAACTCGCCTCTCACCACCTGGATTACTCTCATCGTTGATTTCTTCTTCAATCTCATTATTCTCACCTAAAGACTCTTCATTCGAACTGACCACAGAATGGCTTTCTGTCCTTGGCATAAAGGTATTCTGACCAGTCAAAATTCTTTCTTCGATCCATTCGATGACGTTGATCCACTGATCATCAGGCAACATTCGTTTCTCTGTGTAAGATTTTAATTTGTTAGAATTATTTTTAATTCAAATAACAACAACAATGGATATATATAAAAGCCAAGGACTATATCTCCAAACGGACCCGTCGAACAACAAACAAAATCCGTCTTAAGATAAGTAAATACACAAGAAACTCGAACAACAAAGTCCCTCATATATCCACCCTAGTCTGTTGAGCCATATATTGCCGGACAACAAGCATATACAACTCAACTGACCCATTCAAAATCTTACATTTTTACTGTATGTTTATTAAATTTCTTTTAATATATTAAACTTGAGAGACAATACCATACAATATATAAAGAATTCAGTTATTGTTCACAGGTGTTATATGTATGTGTGCTAGCCCACATACACACCCATGCTGTCTCTTTTCCTTCCATGCATGCAATTTCATTTAACTCATCTTTTCTCTACGCATCTCTTTACACACTTCTCGATTTAATTAATCTCACCTGTTCTGTACCCTTCAGTTTTACTCTCTGGTATGATGTAGAGTGTCTCATTCTCTACCTTAATCAAAACTTCTTCCCCTTGATGGTACTTGTCTAACCCAAAGGAATCCGTCAAATATTTCCACAAGTTTGTTAATGACTTGTTAGCTGTAAAGTATTTGTTTAGATTAGTATTGTGATCACAAAATATGAATTTATTTATTCAATTTGAAGTATTTAATTCTCATTATGCACACCTTTATCTCAATATTAAATTTAAATTCATTTTAAATTTGTGTATGCATATATATACCTATATAAATACATACCCATACATACACACCCGCTCAATATGTATATATATTCATACACGCACTACTGCGTGTATGACCATTATACAGTAAGTCAAATCCACTGCTGCAAGTACGCGTATAGAAAGAAGTAAAGAAGTTCAACAGTGCGGTAAAACTATAGTTATTTTTTTTTTTTTTTTTTTTATATATACTCTCCTTTTGCTCGAGCACCGCACTGTTTTGAACTGCCCACCATATCTGTCTCTTTCTCTCTCACCCTCTCGCGCATGCCGGCCTCGCAACACGTGTTTGGACTCACTGTCTTCTACGAAATACTCTCCGTTATCGCATGTTAGTCTAAACTTTAAACAATTCTTTATCGCCCCACCAATTCCGTAGAGAATCAATTCACGTCTTTGTTCTCATTTCACTCTCACTTCTCAAGTAATATGTTTTTAATTGTTCTAATTTCAACCACAATTGATATAAAATTTGTTAATAAATCTCACCTACCAATATCAATTTTACTTTTGAATTTAAATTTAAATTTCACTTTATTTCTAATACTAGTTTCTCACTCGCGCCTCGAATTTCATCATAATTTTGTCTTAGTTTTTACTTTTCTTTTTCCACTTTTCTAATTATTTATATTTTCAACACGTGGAAACTCGTATTTTTCACTTCAGTAAAAACATTTCAGTACTTACCCTCTAATTGAGGATTCTCACCCATACTTGTCGATGCAATTGCACTCATCCTTGTTCCTTATCCTTTTCACTATAAAACTTCGAATTAGCTTACTGTTAAATTTCAAATTTCGCGCAGTTGAAGCTTGTAGGGCCTATAACCTGTTGTGGGTATAGGTTTCCAATAATAAATCAATAGTAGATCTCAATGTAATAAAGTATATTCAGTTTAAGTATTTAATACAGACAGCGCGCCTGTCAGAACTCTTCAAGATATAAAAACGAACTAACTACATCGCGAGCACTTCCTCGTCAGCGTTGAGCTGAACGAAAAGTGGGGAGACATCTCAAGAAAGAGAGAACGGAAGAATGGATGATCAGACGAGCTAGTCGCTCCTATATTCCTTCAGTGAACATCTAATTTTCAGTGCAAAATAGCATTTTTTCTATTGAAATTAATTTGCATAACAAAAACATTTAAAAAATCATAATTAGCGCTATAAAAACGCAAAACACTTTTTTTTCACTTATTTTTGGGGTCTTTCAGGACCCTATAAAAATAGGCTTATGAGGGTAATATTTAAAAATTTATATTTTGTTTTGTTTTTTATGGCGAATTGTAAAGATAAATGTTGAGTAACATAGTGATAATCTCGACGAAGCTAGTACTGGCGATTTGGAATAAAATTAAAAAAACGTCCTTTTTTCTTGTAGAAAATATGTGCTAGACTTCATAAGGTTTGCGTCGCCTCTAAATATTATTTGAAAAAATGTGTTAATTTTTCTGTGGATTTGCACAAATTTTCGGGTGATGTACATGATAATTGGAAAAAGAAATTCATTGCCTTTTGGGACCACCCTGTTGCAAATACATTTCTGGTTAAAAATTTAACTATTTTTTAAAAATTTGTTTTCTTTGTTATCAAAAAATAATTTCTTAACGTTAGATTAAAAAATTCATTGCAATACAAAAACTTTAATAACAAAATTTTCAAAAATGTCAGCAGCAGGATTCGAGCCGGGACTATGGCGGTTATAAACTCAAAACGATACCGCCTGATCCAATCGGGAGTTTAAAAACTCTTGCATCGCGATTTATTTAACGTACGTGGATTTTTTAAAAGCCGTTTTTCTTCAAAGTGGCGGAAAATCGCATTTTATTACTTTATCATATTTCAAGTTTTATAATTACGTCAGAGATTTATATAAAAATACTAACCATCCAAAGCACTGTGATGGTGAGGATCAACCCATGTATTAAAAGATAATTCTTTGCCCAAATATGGTCCGCTTGATGCTCCTGGGATTAATAGTGGAGAACCTGCAAGAAAAAATACATTCACGTTGTAAGATATACCTGTCTTATTTTAGAAAAATATATCTAAAAAAAGAGTAAAAGATTGTTTAAGATATGAATTATGCTAATAATGTTTGTTTGGTATTTCTTCAAAAGTAAAAAGGTGAATTAAGGTTGAAGCTTTCAGAAAAAATCGCAACTTTCTAGCACTCATCTAAGAAAATATAGTTATAAACAATATTAGATTGTTCAAACAACTATTTTTGTAAAATTGCATTAATTATTGCCTCACTGAGCAAAAGTGAACAATAGTTGAAAATTTCAGCAACAAAAAACCGCAACTATGTGGCACTTGTATGAATGGAGATTGTTATAAACAATAATAATTTTAAAAAAATTTTTTTTTTTAAATTCAATTAACAATTTTGCTACTTAAGGTAAAAATATGCAAGTAAATTAAAATTTAAAAAAAAACGCAACTTTTCACCATAAAGCAAAGAAAATATCATTAACAATAATCATGAGTTGTTCAAACAATATTTTTTGTCACTTAAATTAATTTTTACTTCACTCTTATTACAATTTGACAAAAAAAAAATTTTATAAAGAAAGCGCAACTATCTAATATTGATAGAAAAGAAGATAGGTAAAAACTATAATAAATTGTTTAAAACATTATTTTTGCCAAATTGAATTATATATTAACTCACTTCGAGTGAAAAGTGGACAAGAAGTTAAAAATTTATAAATAAACGAGAATTTTGATCATTGTTCAAAGACAATATCCTAAACAATGATTAAAAATTGTTGAAACAATTAAATAGCCGACTATTACCTCACTCTGATTAAAAATTTTAAAAAAGTAGAAATTTTTTTTTAAGTGACATTCTGTCTCTATTCTAAGAAAAATTAAAGGAAAACAATGACAAATTGTTAAATCAATTCATTGAAACATCTTATTTTCAGCATAAAGCAGTGTAATTAGAAAATTCATG
This sequence comes from Amphibolips quercusostensackenii, assembly GCA_032357855.1. Lineage (NCBI taxonomy): Eukaryota > Metazoa > Arthropoda > Insecta > Hymenoptera > Cynipidae > Amphibolips > Amphibolips quercusostensackenii. The sequence goes on from JAUELO010000337.1 coordinate 2,762,980, forward strand.
TATTTGATTCAAATGTCGTATTTTTTATAGTAAATCAATGTTTTTAGTTGAAAATTGAACTCTTTCGCTTAATGTTTAACTCTTTTGTTTACAATTCATATTTTGTTAAAATTTTTTTTTTGAAGATTCATAAACTTAGTTAAAAATCGATACCTTTGGATTAAAATTTAATTGTTATTTTCGATAATATTTTTCTTTTTGGTTTAGAATAATTTTTTCTCAACTGACAATTCATATATTTGCTTAAAAATGTTAATCTGTTTGGTTGATTCAACTTGTCTTTTTAGTTCAATTAAACTGTTTTTGATTAAAAATGGAAATATTTGTTGGTTGCAATTTTTATTATAGTGGAATATTCAATAATTGGATGAAAAAGTACCTTTTTTGTTCAAGATTCAGATTTTCATTTAAGGATTCAACTTTCTGGAAATAATTTTTTTTAGTTAAAAATTCATCTATATATGTTATTGAAGATTCGCTTTTTTTGGCTAAAAACTGATCTTCTTTGGTTGAAAATTCAACTACTTTCAGAATTGTTGCTAAAATTGAAGTATTTTACTTTCGGTTACGAGTTTATCCTTCATAAGTTTATATTTCAAATGTTTGGTTATAAATTCATTATTCTTAATTCAAATTTAACTTTCTAGTTGAAGATTTTTTTTGCGTTTTAAGAGGCAACTGTCAACATTTTGATTTTTGGTTTAAAAATAAACTCTTAGAAAATTTTTTTGTGTAAAAAATTAACTTTCTTTGTTTTAAATTTATCTGTTTGATTGAATATTAAAATAATTTATTCGAAATATCTCTTTTTCGGTTGAATTCACCTAGCTGAAAATTTACATTTTCTTGGCAAAAAGTAATTTTGTAGAATAAAAAGTAAACTTTTCTATTTTGGGATAAAAACTAATCTTTTATTATGAATAGTAAAACTATTTTCTCATTCATTTATGTATATTGTTTAAAATTTATGTATTTTGTTAATAATTTCTCCTTTTGTAGAAAATTGATCTTTCAGTTCAAAATTCATCATTGTAATTAAACAATTAAGATGTTCAATTAAAAATGTTACTATTTCTCTACAAGAATTATTATTTTGTCAAAAATTAACTTATTCTGTGACAACAAACATTTATTCAATAACTTCTAAATAACAATAAGAATTAAGAACCGGTAGCACATTTTCATATCTAATAGTAGAAAAAAGATTTTTTTGAGACTCTGAAATACCGGGCGACCCTTTAGAGTATGCAGCC
>JAUELO010000337.1:2906443-2920418 GCA_032357855.1 Amphibolips quercusostensackenii
AATAAATTCTTTCAAATAAAAGTAAGGGGCCGTACTTAAGGCGATTAAAATGACTTGGTTTATTGTCACATGCATAATACGTCTACAAGAATGGATTGTTCGTCGTGATGTTTTAACTACAAAATCTAAACGCAATTTTACGTAACGCAGCAGAGCGATTTTTTTGAAAAAACTTCTTGTTGTTTTTTTTGCAATTAAATATTAAGTGTGTTAAGCGCCTGTGAAATGCAACGCGCCAGCTAACGCTGTATGCCCGGCAGCGGTCAGCCGATTCAGTTTCAAGTCGAATAAAATCTGCAAGTGCTGCGTCTTCGTCGCTTATAGTAATATATAATACCTAATAATAAATTGATGCAATAATAAAAATAAATAATAATCACATATAATAAAAATTTTTAAGTTAGGTTTATGGTAAAAAAATAACTTTCTTATCGACAAAAAGGAGTATATTCTATTATACATATTTTCGAAAAATTATCATTAAATGATGTTACTAATAATTTTTATTATTGTATTTTATTATATTATATAATAATTTTAGCGACGAAGAATCAGTGTTTTCAGATTTTATGTGACCTTGAACTAACCCGGTGATTGTAGCCCATCATACAGTGTAAGATGACGCGTTGCATTTTACAGGCGCAAAAGAATGCTAAATTTGCAACTGAAAAAAAACAACATTTTAAAAAAAAATAGCTTTGCTATTGTGATTAAAATTACCTTTAGATTTCGTGGCTTAAATATTACATTAAACAATGCATCCTCGAAGACGTATTATGTATGTGCTGAAAACCCGATTGATTTCAATGGCCTTAAGGCCCCCCAAGATTGTGTTAGAAAAACGAGCGCCTTTTTTTAAACAAATATCCCTTTCAAATTAATATTATTCCTTAATTTTTAATAAAATTAACATTGATTTGAATTATTTAGCAATAAAGTCGACGGTTTAATAGTTGAATTTGTAACAAACAAATTAATTTTAGAGGAAACAGTTGCACTTCAATTTAAATAGCTTAAGTTTTCAGCAAAAGAGATAAATCTTAACAAAATAGTTAAATTTTCAACCAAATAGTTAAATTTCGCACCTACAAAGATGAATTTTCAACCAAATAATCGAATTTGCAAACAAATTTTTTTCTGAAACAGTTTCAGTTTTAAACAAATAGTTAAATCTTTCCTAAGAAACGATGAATTCTTCAGAAGACAGATGAATTTTTAACCACGAATGATGAATTTCCAAAAAAGACAACTTTTTAACTAAATAAATTTTCATCCAAATAGTTGAATTTTAATTAAGTGAAAAAATTAATTTTGGTCTAGGATAATTTCATTTTTAACTGAAAAGATTAATTATTAACTAAGGAGACTAATTTTTAACAAAAAAGGAAAATTTTCAACTTGAATCCATAATTTTTAAAACAAAAATTAAATAAGAACATTTCAGTGTGAAAAATAAATGTTCGCCGAAAAAGATATATTTTTTACTAAAATGATGTTACATTTTAAGTTAAAAAAAATTAATTTCTAACACAAATTAACAATACATTTTTTGAATGAAAGTGCAGTATTTGATATTTTAACAAAAAAATAGAAATTTTCAATCAAAAACGATCTTTTAGCATGAGTTGAATTTAGAAGCAAAAAGGTGAGGTTTCAACCAAAAATATTAATTTGCTACTAATAACAACGAATTTTCAACAAAATACATGAATTTTGTACCAGGTTCTTAAATTTGTAACTAGAAACGACTAATCGATTAAAAATAGAATAGGAATATTTTTGGGAGAAAAATTAATTTTTAACCCCCCAAAAAAACGGAATTTAAACGAATTGATTACATTAAGTATCATAAAACTACTTTAAAAAATGAAAAATCATTGAGTTTCAATTTCAAATTGCATTAAAAAAAAATATTAAACACGGTCTCTAGAAAATTTCCTCCCTTTTATAAATCAGGAATTTGAAATAAAAAATGAGTCTTTATTTAAAAAAGGACGAATTTCAGTCAAATTGTTAAGCTAAAAAAAAAATTAAACTTCAATTAGGAACAGTTCTACTTTTAAGCAAACAGTAAAATCTTTTTGCCAAAAAGACAAGTTTTCTAGACGACATTAAAATTCACATCCAAAAGTTTTTCTATCCGAATGATGAATTTTTAATTTAGAGGGACCAATTTTCTTTAAAAAAAAATATTTTTTACAAAACAGTTGAATTTTCGAAAAATATGAATTTTGAAGAAAATGAACTTTCAATTAAATAGTTGAATTCATATCAAACGAAACGATTGATTTTCAAGCAAACAGTTGCATTTACAAGCAAATAGTTTAATAAAAAAATAGTTGCATTTTGAACCAAATATTTTTTTTCCAAAAGGATCAAAATTTAACGAAACAGTTTTTTCGACCAAAAAAGATAACTTTCTAACAGGATAGTTTAAGTTTTGACGAGATTATTATATTTTTAACAAAATATTTAGATTTTCAACTAAAGTGACGAATTTTCAAATAAATTGTTGAATCCTTAAACTAAAAAAATTTATTTTTAGACAAATATGAATGTTCAACAATGAAAGATTTTTTATTTCAGGGAGCCAAAATTTGTTAACCAAATTGTTCAATTTATGAGTTGAAAAAGCGAATTCTTTAGAAAACAGTTGATTTTTCTTCCCGGAAATATGAATTTTCAAACAAAAAATTTATTTTTAATTAAAAAGTTTATTTTTTCTAAATTATTAAATTTCAGCCATTTGAAAATAAATTTTCTACTAATAATAAAATAGTTTTTTTATTACAAAAAATAGATTTTCAACAAAAAATATATATTCTTAATGAAAAATTTAATAATTGAATTTTCAACTCAAACGAAAAAAATAATATCAGGCATTTCAATAAAACATAATTTACTTTCAACAAAAAAACAGTAATAATTTAACTTTTATTATAAAAATAATAGCCAATATTCAGTTATATTAACCTAAATTGAATAATCAATTCATATTACTCAGTATTAAACTATGACTTTCATTAAAACATTGAAATAATTTGTACTTTGTATTTTTTTTTAAATTTTAACTTTTATTTACAAATATCTTATTTAATAATAAGCTTTTCAAATATTCTTAGTAAATTTAAGTTTCAATAGAATAATTTAATAATAATATAATGCTAATTAAAAATTAGTAATAAAATTATGCTCAACATTATTTGCATGGTAACATTGAAATTAAAAAAACATAGAAAGCATCAAAACATATGTCCATATAATTTTAAAAATTATATTCAGATAATCCTTTTTATTCATATTTATATTTATATGGTGCTCATTTTTACGAGCACTTTGCTTCCCTTAGCAAATGTATTTGCTTTCTCATAGAGAAAGCATTAGTTATTTTTTTAATAATGAACAAACTAAAATTTTTATTATATTTAATTTAAGAATAAAAAGTTACACTAAATAGAAAATTTCAAAATAACACAAAACATTTGTAAAATACAATGACAAATCACACAAATCAAATTTTGTTTTTGAAATGGTAGTTTTTCAATCTGAAAAAGGGAAGGGGCAAATTCTGTCGCACCCTATCCTTTTCCTAGCTTTATGATTTTTTTTACGAAAATTTTAATAATTATTTTATTAAAAAAATTTATGATCAAAAATTTTTTTCTAATTGTACATCAATTTTGAATTATATGAATGTAAAAGTTTTTTTCTTTAAAAGAGATGTTTCAAATATTACGGATGAGCACGAATTCCTCCCTCTTCAAAAAACTTATTAATATTATGGGTCAATCGATTTGCCTTAAATCAAGAAATTTTTTCTGTTATTGCATTAATTTTAAATTGTGCTAAGGAGAAAAATTTTACTATAAAAAACTTTTTTTTTTAAATATTATACATTACCATAGCTTCTTACTCTTTATTAAAACGTATCAATATTATAAGTCAATCGATTCGTCTCGAATCAACACATCTTTTCTATTTACACATCAACTTTACATTATGATAATGATACAATTTTTACTATAAAAATCCATTTTTAATATCTTATAAATGACTATAAATTCGTTACTCTTCAATAAAATATTTTAATATTGTAGGTGAATCAATTCGTCTTAAACTAAGGAATCTTTTATGTTTTTGCATCAACTTTGATTTGTGTTGATGAAAAAAGCTTTAATATGAAAAACCAATTTTTAAAATATAACAAAGTGCTGAAATAAATACAATAAAAATTTTCAGAAATCCTTCGGTTAGTTTCAAAATATTAGATTTGAAAATATGCTCTCTGAATTTCAATTATTTGTCTGCAACCGTTTTCACGTTACTGTGTTTACAAAAAAGTGTGCCATCCACACACACATCCACACACAAACTAACACACGCATCCAGACAATTGCTCAGAACATTGTATTAGACACTTATAAATTGAGAAAAGTTTAATTAAATGAACTTAAAATTATTTGAAAATTTTCCCATTATAAAACTTCTTTTATGAGAAAGCAAAAATTATATAATTGTAATAAAGATATATTTCAAATAAAAAGTAAACTTTTATCATAAAAAAACATAGCCCCTAGTCAATTTAATAACCTTGAACTAAATAAGAAATTTATTTTTCTTCAAAAAAAAATTAAATTTCAATTTTCATACAATTTAATATTGTGAACAAAATAAATCAGTCAGTAAGCAATTCACAGTTCAAAACATAAAAAGCCTTCAACACATATTTTCATTGAAACATTGATATAATTTTGACTTTATATTTAGCTTCAATTTGAAAATTCATTTCCGAAAATTTGAATTATGAATAACCTTTTATATTCATTTTCGAAAAAAACTAAAGCACATGTACATATGATTCTGGAAATTGATTTAGATATTCATTTTACAACATTAAAAACATTCATAAAATGATATAATTGTAATAGAGGTATTTTAAATAAAAAACAACAACTCGTATTATACAAATAATAGCCAATATTTAATCACATTCTTAAAAAAGAAAATCAATCTTAGTTTTATTTAATATTGTAAAAAAATTAATTAGCCAATAATCAATTAATTAATTCACAAAGCAAGAAGCAATAAACAATTATTTTCAATAAAATATTTTAATAATTTCTACTTTATATTTTTCTAAAAATTTAAATTAATAATCACCTTTTAAACTAATTTTATAAACAATTACTATATATGTACATATAATTTTGAAATTAAAATTCATCTAATTCACAACATCAAAAAAGTTCAGAAAAATTATATAATAAGAATAAAGGTATTGTATACATAATTTTCGTCGAAACAATCAAATAGTTTTTACTTTATTAATTTTTTTGATTTTAACTTTTATTTTTAATAATTTGATTGATCAATAACATTTTAAACTAATTGCAATATGTGTGAGTTACAATAGAATCAGTTAGTAATTAAATTGTTTAATTTGGACTTTGATAATTGAAAATTTCATTTATTAATAACCTTTTACACTTATTCCAGAAAATGTAAATTATAATAGAATGAGTTAATAATTAATTAATCAATTAAAAAAATAAAAAGCATCAAACAATTATTTTTATTGAAAAATTCAAATAATTTTCACTTCATATATTTTTTAATTTGAGTATTAATGTGAGAATTATTCACACACAAAGAATTCATAAATTGTACTTTATAATATATCACTGTGGTGGCGCTACAAACTAAGACTAGTTTATCATTTCAAGACATAAAATAGGCTTGAATTTAGCTTTGGGGTCGTCCATAAATTACGTGACGCAAATTTCGGCCTTTTTTGGCCCCCTCCCCCCCTGCGTGACAAACTGTGACGGTAGCTCCGGCCCCCCTTCATAATTGCGTGACACTTCTTATGACCCCCCCCCTGTGAAAATAAAAAAATTCAAGGATATAAAGTTCAATAAAAAATTTCCGATCAAAATCTCATATATATTTTGTCATAAAATTCAACACAAAAATGAAACAAATATTGCTTTTATGACTTTTTGCAATACAACAGAACTTATTTCTAAACAAATGTTTTTGTCTGTCGGAGCCTTATTGTTTTTCCCAAACAGATTGCAAATGCTCATCAATAGTAATTAGTGGAGCTTTTGTTATTTCGTTTCTTTTTTCCATTGGGCATGAAACGTTGCTGTCATCAACTGAATCTTTGTCTAGCCATTCCCATTCTTCTTCATTTTCGAAGTTTTTGATAATGGCTAGAAATTCTTTTTGCCGAGTAGCTGCAATTCGTACCGGACGAATTTTTGAAGTTAAATCTGATGCACCACACGACTTTTGATGGCATTGCAGTCTGTTTATGGCTGCGATATAAAGACCACATTTAGAGCAAATTTTCCTTTTTATTCCATTTTTTACCGAAGGACACATTATGTCATATGGAATATTTTTGTATTGAGAGAAAACTTCTTTGCCAATTGTGTTCTTGAACGTTTGTGTCATACATAAATTCTGAAACTTCCCTTTATCTTCAGAAATTTGTAAGCCGTGTTGACTTTGAAAAATTGATAAAGGAGGCGGGAAAAAACGATCGGGCAAAACTTTTAAAAGTGAACTGCGTATCGGTGAACAACAGCTAGTGTCTGTACACTTTACAATTTGCGTAAAATACTGACTCGATCTAACGTGAGCATCTTGCCATTTCTGTGATTTTTTGACAAGGTCTGATTCATCGATTTCAGAATTTTCTGGGGTAATGTATTCACTCACAACGGGAAATTGATCAATAATTGTGTTGGACCAAATACCAGCTAGCGCCTGACCAGCGAATTCAAAATTTTGTTTCTCTTTCTCTTCATCAATAGTTTTACCATTTTTATCTAAATGAGTTCCAAAGTTTTCATGAGGGAGAATTACCCCAGATAATTCTTTACTCAGAGGGGCCATCCTGCGTTCAACCCTATTGAAAGCGCTTCGACCAGGGGCGTTGCAAGCGATGTACAAAGCATCTAAATTATTTTTCATGAAATGATGGATCCCCCCAAAAATAACTTTTATTATATCGCGGATTCTCATCAGGCCCGCCATCAACGTTGAAAATCATGATTGGTTTCATATTACCAAAATAATCTTTAGTGATTATATTGAATTCCGGAATATCGATTAATTTTTCCATATCTAAAACGTGAGACCATGCTGTTGAAGATGAGTGCTTTCCTGATCGTATAGTTATGTAGGTTGGTCCTGAGTAACTAACGGCATCTGGAGTTCCAAATTCATGCTCTTTGATGACAATACCTGCATAAACTGAGGGTATCAGTTTATGGGCAGGAGCAACGACCCAATCGTGATCTGGGAGTCTGACTCGGTACTCCATATTCATCAAAAGTGGGCTTTGTTTTTGAGCCGCTAAAATTTGAAAAAAAAAACAAAAACAGTTTTTAACTTTGTGTCAAATTTCGACAGAAAATTAAACTTCAATAATTTGTACTTAATCACACACACGTTTATATCAGTTTAAGCAAAAATTTAAACTTTTTAGACATGACTACAGAAAATTTAATTGTATCGCTGATTAACATGAACATTTACTATATTATGTATCATTAATGAGGCTGTAAATTAGTCATGCTACGTTTCTAATTGTGTACAGGAGTAATAACCTGTGATTCCCAAGGGTACCCGAGCTTTATCATCTTGACTGATATAAGCAACTTCATTTGGTCCTAATGTGGAAGCTAGTTCTTCTAGATTGCGGATTGTTGCAGCTGCGAAATGTGCGTCAACATGTTGTTTGTGTAAATCATTCTGCGGTTTAGCTAATTTTACTGGGACAGTCACAACATGTTTTTTCCCTTCAATTGTATTAGCACGACGAGGAATCAGTCTCAAATAAGTCCCACTTCTGCTTATGTTAAAGTTGAGTTCAGTTCGGAGAACATCAGTCAATTCGCTCAGTGTTTTGATACAATTAAATGTTTCAGTTCGACGTCTATTATCAGCTGCAGATCCATAAGTGCAAATGTTCAAAATGGCCTTAAATAATTCTGGCTGATCTTCTTCAACTCTTGGTCGACCAGCTTTTGTGCGTAATTTCAATTTTTTTTATCTCAGGAGATTCCAAACATATTTTCTCTAAATTGCTTCTCTTATTTGCACGAAACTTTCTGTTTCTTTCTGCAGTGTCTTGAACTACTTTTAAAGACTTTTCTTTTATTTTTAATTCTTTTTTTGTTTTTATCAAAATCTTTTCTTCATCCTGTGACAATAAATCAGCTTTGTTTCTCACTTCAAGGTGTTGGATTTCATTGCGTAATAAGTCTATTTCTTTCTTCAATTTGTCTTGGGCTGGCGTTTTGAATTTGTAGCCATCAAGTTCCACCACCTGTAGAAAATGTTCAAATAAATTGGATAACAGATTTTGGTACAGTTCGATTATGGGCATCGCAGGAGTACTAAATACAAAAAAATCCCTTTCAATCATTTTTATATCATTTAATTCTTTATTCATGGTGTAATCATTTTTTCATGCTTCAATAATATTGTATCAATTATGTAAGAAAAGTTTTTCAATACCTTCTGAAATTCTAACTATTGAATTTGAAAGTTTTTTATTTTAAGAGTATGAATTTTTTTATTTTTTTTTATTTGAAATTCATTTATTTCTCTTTGAATGAAGAAATCAGATCCTCAAATTTTAAATTTATTTTTTTTTCTTTGCATAAATACATATACTTTGTGGCTGGATTATTACAAATTTTTTATTTAAATCTTGCAATTGTTAACCAAGTTTACAAAAACATTCTCTTGTTTATTATTGATTATACAGTATTTATCAAATACGCACGCTTGAAGAAGGCAAGACGTCATTTTTCGGGTCATTGTTACTGCAGGAAGCCGAACCATTGTCATTCGAAGATGAACATGAACTTTTTTTATACGAATTGTTCGCTTGCACCACCGAATTTGCTGCTTTTGTCGATGCCTAATACATATAACGAAACACGCTTGATATGGTCTGACAATATTAGCTGTAATTGAACACAAGATGAAAATACGGAAAACCAACCTTGCTCCAGTAAGAAAAAAGTGTACTTTTCTTTTTCAATATTTTACTATTCAGTTCTGCCATTTTCGACTGAAACTTGGCCGGAAAATCACCTTCATTTTTAATTGAATTCCACAATTTAACTGCTTCATTTTGTGAATCAGCTGCCGATTTCTCGGGAAAAGCCTTTTTAAAAGCAGAAGCCAAGTCTTGAAAAGCTTTATTTTTATCCATTATCAAGTTTTTTCATTGGGTTTCAAACAGATTCAACCTCTTTATTTCGTGACAGTTCAATCGACATTGCTTGAAATTTACCAAACAAGAAACAACTCAAGGCACTATATACATAATACATAGATATACATACGTTAACTTACCGTTTAAAAATGTACTTCATCTGTATTATGTAGATGGCAGTACCCGTCACTGACACACAGTTGCTTGATTGGCGGTTAATTTAAAGGACATAAGTTGCATTTTTTAGAGTTGATAAATGAAGCTATTACAGCATTGAGTGTCACGTAACGCAGCGGACGACCACCCCTCTCCCCTTCGTGACAAACCGTGACAAAAATCATCGCCCCCCCCTCCCCTAGACACGTCACGTAATTTATGGACGACCCCATAGGAATTCGTGAGAGTCGGTCAGTAGCGTATCGGCTCAGATTTCTTCTGCTCTGATTAGGTTTTATAAATATGGATAATAGAATTATGCTGAATTCTTCCAACAGGGATCGAATCCTTATCGGCTAGACCCTAAGTTCGAAGTTTTCTTAAGGATTCGGGTCCGGACACATGCCCTTCTTTTCAACAGAATTTTGTTTCAGATTTTTAACATTTTTTATTTTTGTAAAGTGTTCTAGTTTTCTAAAAAAAAAATTAAACTTGAATTCACGCATCCTGCAGAACTGTTATCAACGATATCAAAAGTTATCGTTGAATGAACATAAATTTCCATAAAATACCATAAATTATAAAAATTATAAAATTTTATGGAGGCTACCATGCACTATACATGACATAAAGCGGACATTTCCTTATAGATACGCATATAGATATACGGAAAAGTACATCTTAAAGTCTCCATAAAACTGTATTTGTTCAAAACTGAGGCCTGAATTTAGAAGTCCGAACCAGACAGCGACTAGAGGCCGTCTATAATTCTACAATGATATTTTTTTTTATTGGGAGCTGAGCGTGGAAGTCCGAAAGTATAAATTGGCTACGTTGTATGTAAAAATTCTCACCGTACCTAGTATTATGGAAAAATGTCTTAGAAAATTCACTGGTACGCAGTTTACGTATTTCTCTGCAAATCAGTAATCAGTAAATCAGTATCGAATATAATGCAATAGAAAATAAAAATTGCTGCTGGCACTTTTCTTCATCGGCTTATCCATTTTTCCTTATTCTATGGGTAAATATATTAATATTCTTTAGATGTTTAATTTAGAGTAAAGGTACACGTACAACAAGTTATCAGTTTTTTAAATCAAATATTGATGTTTTTTCCTTCTTTGAATTACAGAAATTATTTGTTTAATATTATTTCTTTATTGAAAAAATATTATTTCAAATAAAGTACTGGATAAAATTTGAGATTTATTTATTTAATTAAATTACTTTAAACCAAGATTTATGTTAATCTTTTAACATAAATTATTGAAATTGCATTAATTACTAGTGAGACTCTACAAGTTCCATTAGGTTAAGTCTAGCTGCTAAATGTTAGTAGAAAATCACTGATTCGATTAGCTGATTTATTTAGAAATTCTATGGTGAGAAACTACTAACTGCTTTATGAATATATGTACATTTATTTAATACGATTATGCAATAGTTTCACATTCCCTGCTTTATTAAAAGAGTAAGAAGGCAATATTTTTACCAAGTCATCTCCGCTAACAAAGTCTCCGAAATTTTTTTCTGGCTAAGACCTTAACTACCAACACTAGTCCCAGATTACAAAAAAAAAAAATTATTCACAAATTTATCTATTTTGCCGCATACCATTCTAAAAAAATCGATTACAATTACTAAAACAATCGACAAGAAAAGTTCACTGTTTGATTATTTACTGGAATCACAAAAAAATTACACAATATTTTTACAAATTGACTTTTGCAAAAATAAACTTGGTATTTTTTATTATTTCATTGAGGCGACGTCCATTAATCACGAAAGGATGATTTTTGAAGTTTGTGTCCCAACTCTTTTCTATTTTGGGGATTCTTAAGATTTAAGCAGCCTCTTCCCATCCTTCTTACGTAAGGTTTTATATTTTTACTGAATGAATGGACAATATATACATTATTTTCACCTTAACCGTACATTGTGAAAGACAATGTGTTTTTGAATAGTTACCCAATTTTAATGAAATTTAACGAGTTTTTCAAAGCATTTTAGGTATTCCAAGCACTTATAGGAATTAAAAATGATTAAGGGTATTACAAAATATTTTTAGAAATTTTAGGAAATTTTAAGAGATTTTAAATAAAATTTTTTTTTAAGATTTCGAAAAATTTGCAAATAATGTGAGGGGATTTAAGAGATTCCGAAAGATTCTTGAAGCATTTCAAAAGATTTGATGGATTAAAAAAAATTTTCAAGCGATTTCCACAGTTTTTAACGGATTTCATTAGGTTTCCAAGTATCTTACAAGTTTTAAAGGTATTAAAAAATATTTGCAAATATGTCCAAAAACTTAAAAGGAATTTGAAATATACAAAAGTATTTTTGAGAATTTTGCAGGATGTTAGAAAATTTGAATTTTATTTCGAAGATTTAAGAAGATTTCAAGGAATATCATAAGTTTTTAAAAGATCTGCATTGATTTTGAAGGAATTTAGCAGATTGAAATAGATTTGGAGGTATGTAAAAGGATTACAAAATTCTTTTAAAAATTACAAATATTTTACGGAATTCAAACCAAATTTTCTAATGTTTTGAGGTATTTTATGACATTCTAAGTGATTGAACAAGATTTCAAGGAATTGCAAAAGGTCTTAGGTGCTAAAAGAGACTATAAAAGATGTCAAGAGATTTTGCAATATTCAAAAAAAAATTTATTTAATTTTGAAGGGATTTCAAAACTTCCAATGATAGCGTAATATTCCTGAATATTTCACGGAATTTCAAGGATTTTAGACCGATTTGAAGGACATTCAAGAATTTTAGAGTGTTTTAAGGCATTTCAATTGAATTTAGAAGATTTGAAGGCGTTTTATGATTTGGGGGTATATTTTTCGATTTCACGGGATTTGAAAGGATTTTAAGGAATATTCACATAATTCGAACAATAGTGATGAATTTAACAAATTTTCAAAATAATTAATCCACTGGATTTTAATGGATTGTTAAGAAATCTAGATATTTCTAGATATTTCATGACATGTATACAGCAGACTTCCAGAATTGTCAACGCCTTGATCAATATTTATTGGTCGTATGTAATATGAACTATTACATTCGTCCATGTAAGGACGCAAAGATTTTCTATCTTCCGACCTCTAAAAAAAAAAGCTTAATGTAATTAATAGACGCTTTCTAGAGTAATACAAAAATATTACTACTTAATTACTTAAACATTTGACAGTATCGGCCGCGCAGGTTTTTTTTTGAGGAAGGCATCGTCAAATTTTTTGCTTCGAGTTACAGCTAATCACTGTTGAAGAGAGATACATTTTTTATATCCTTAGTTAGGGCCAACAATAAGCTGTTGTCAAGTTGGGTCCAAAGCCTACACTTCCACCTTACCAAGAAATAAGAGAGTTTCTCTTTCTTCTTATCCTACCAAACATCAAATTTCTGCACCGGATTTGTAAAATTTTTTTATTTTGCGCCTTCTGATACAAAACCTACATGAGCTTGTGTAGCAAATTAATAGTAATTGGTCCTTCAGAAATCAGTTATAAAAGCTGCACGGAGTGTAAGAAATATTTAGCCAGTGGAATATGCTATGGTTTATATTACATCTATTATAAATATCAACATAAACCAATTGTTATTTTTTTCACAGAATAAATAAGTTCAAAACCTGATCGTGCGGTAGAGACTACTTTAAAGGACTTACTGCCTGAATGGAACGGTGTTCATTTTCCTGAAATCGAGGAATTAGGATACGAAATTGTTTACTCCGTCCCTAATTTCACAGCATTCAATGGTCAACAGATGGTTGTACCAGCTAAAACTTGCTTGAAAAGGTGTCAGGTTATCTTTGGATATAAGGTGAAAAATACAAATGTTATTGCAGATACTTCTGGATGAGGTTGGTATATTTGATTATATGCATGATAGTGTACTTACTTGACAGTTCAAGCGTCTTCTTCAAGGTTCTTAACACCCTCTTTGTGAAGTTCTACACAGTAAAAAAAAGGACCGTTTTTGTTGCAGAGCGTTTCGCTCCAGCGATTATTTGAGTTTCAAAATCATAATGATCTGTCCATTTGAATCACTTTGATCAACTTTCAAGTTCATTTTTTGGACTAAACAAAATGTCCGCCAATTTTTGGCGCCGATGTTATAACGGCATAACCTCAACATTTTATCTAATTGCACGCAAGTATTTCAAGAACGTCGGTCATTTTGGTTTGACTTGATACATGATTCCGAATAAGTATCATTTTAAACTTTTTTTTTACTGTGTATTTTATTATATTTATGATTTTCTGCAAAAAGGTTGTGTACAAAAGCATGAGCCTCATCATGCGCGCAAACAAGGTTCAAGCTACAGGTTACACCTAATCTTTTTGATTAAGGGCACTTCAAAGTATGCTAATGCTCTGAAAGTTCCTCATCATGTGCGTGAATAAGTTACAAATTACGGGTCATAACCAATCTCTCTAATGCAGGAAATTTTAGAGTATGCTTATAGTCTGAAGTTTTTTGCATTAAAAAGAGTGGGTGTGGCTAGTTATTTAAAACTTGTTCGCGCGCCTGATGAGGATCATGCTTTGGTGCGTTACTCTTACC
>JAUELO010000337.1:2943024-2954442 GCA_032357855.1 Amphibolips quercusostensackenii
AGATCTCGCGATTTCTCTGCGTGTATACAATAAATTTTTTCTCAATAAAGTGTTTTTTTTTCAGAAATTCAGTTTAAACATTTGTTTTAAAAAATCCAAGAAGTTTTTAAAAATTTGTATACAACAAATATTTCTTTAAAATTGCGTCTTATTGGGAATCATTTTAAAAAAATACATCTCAATATCACCAAAATCACAAAAATTATAAGTTCAAAGAAAAAGGACTAAAATTTTCAATTTTTAATATCTCCTAAGTTTTTTGAATTTTTCAAAAATTATTTTAGGGTTTTTCTCTTAACACCTAAAAGAACGGATACTACAACTTTCAACAAAATTACTGACAATAGCTGAAATTCTACAGATGATTTGACATGGAATTGCTTATTGATTACGCAATTTGGGCGTGTTTTATGGAAAGGAGGAAGGAAGAGGATTTGGAAGAAGGTATTTTTAATGAAAGTATTTGCATGCGCGTTTGTTCGAATTTGATCGTTTTTTTACTCTAGAATTTCGAAGAATTTTGTCGTTAAGAGTTTAATTTTGGGCGTTAAAGAGAAATTTAAAATATGATTAATTCTAAATTTAATGTCTTCCCTTGAACTTTTTTTTTAGTCGTCACACTACTTACCTTCGACCAGTCGTACGAAACAGCATAAGCAAATATTTGACCATTATGATTTAAGCAGCAACGCGTTATGGGTTGTTCCATTGGTTCCGAAGGCTTCAATTTCGTACGCGCATCCTTGTCCCAGAAACTGAAAGTTCCGTCACTACCAACAGTGGCCAAAGTTCCATGGACCGGATGAAAAGCTATGTCATTTACCTGTAAAAAAATTTAGTGAGGTTACGTATAAAATACAAAGTACTGATTTTGGACAATGCAAATGTTTTAATTATTTATATTAAATGCAAATTTGAAACAATTTACTGCACACCAGTCATTTCCTGAATTATCTCTCAAAGTTGTTTTTTGTCGATGGAATGACAGTTTCTGATCTACAAAGTCTAAACCTATGTAGTTTTAATTTTTAGCTGTGAAAAAAATCCTCTCTAGCTCCGCCTTGTCTAAAAGTATTTAAATTACTCACTGAATTTTAAAAGCGGCGGTTTAAATTTGAAAATTTAACCTGAACGAAAACTTAGACTGTTATATCCGCACTTGTTGAACTTTTGTCGTATCGCTTGATAATGGTCAACTTAGCTTATTGCAATGCAAAGAAGTGGTGATTACTTATATATCAGGCCTGCCCAGAGAGAGGAAGTTTCGTCGAAACTGCTCAATTGACAGATGAGACTTGTCCATCCCCACTACCCTCTACTCATTCAATTTCATGAGAGCTTCCATTACCTCAAGCCTCTAGAGCTAAGCAGAGGAAAGTGGTGGTGGAACTAAAACATGTGGCCTTTGAATCGATTTCCCTTATGCGATACCAGCTTCTTAATTTCTGCATTTAAATGACTAAATTCGTGTAATGTCGCACAATCATCCTCTTTTTCAAGTGCTATTCTTAAAGGACGACAAAAACGGATACTTCATGAAGTGGAGTTGATCGAAAAACAGTTATCCAAATAATTTCTTAATTGAATGACTATCATGCTGGTAACGAATAAAGATTGCTGAGCATTTAGACTTTCATTATGAGAATTTTCACAAGTTTGGTAGTGGTTTGTGTGCACTGATGAACTATCGATTCCTAACGCAATGATGAGCTTTAAATTACGTACATTGTTTTGTTCCCACTTTAAAGCAACACTGACACACAAATGTTCTGCAGTTTTATTTAACATGCTATGCAGTGAAATCATTACCTCTATTTCTGACTTCTTATAATCTGCATGTTTCGACTGTCCTTTGCCAAAGACGAATAACTATTTCTGTTGTAGTCATATTCTAAATAAAAAGATAAATCTGGTTCTTTTGAATGTTGCGTTTGATTGAAATCTTCACATGAAGCAGTAGGGCTTAATTCACTCAAATTTACTGCTAATTTAATAACTGAGCTACCGTTCTCGGCACACTTGATAATTCCATGAGATCTTCTATAATTGGTCGCTTTGGATGATCCTTCAACATGTACTTGTTTTCTCGCGGTGTTCTTACTTATTTTTTACTATTAACACAAGCGACCTGATTTTTGCTTCAAAATTTTAGTGTTGCTCATTTTGAAACGTTATTTTCGTTAAATTATAATTATTTTTATCATCATGTATAGGATTTAAAGAATATATAGAATATATAGAACTAATATACAGAACTAAAAAAGTACAAGTAATCTAAAACATTGTATTGTTTCCTGTGTGGAAAAGTATATGCAATTGAATCTCCTTATAATAAAAATACATCGCTTTCGGTTCAATAACGTCTTATAAGCCAAAAACTTTTTATTTGCTGTTAAAACATTTGATATTTTTGATCAAATATATTACAGTGGCAACAGTTATAAAAGTAACTATTTCTCTAAAGTTCTCATTTTCAGTTTTTTTTAACGATGAAAGGCAATTTCAAGTCATGGGCGTATCTTTTTTACAATTTTTATTCGCCATATTGCATGCGTTATTTTAAATTTTGACAGTTCCACCTTGATCTTAAAATCAGTGACCTGAGAAACTTTGTGATAGCAAATCTTAACCTTATCGGTGTTGCTCTGACAGGTTTGATCAGACATATTGGATCCGCCATTCTGATTTTGATAGTTCGAACTCAGATTTGAAATGAGCAAACCCAAGAAACTTTAAATACGATGAATGATAAAATACGTATCGGCGGAAATAGTCCAGTCCTCAGAAAAATCGAGTAGGACATTTAATCGCCTCTTTCTCAGAACCAGAAATTTCTAGCTCAAGTTACAGGCCAGCTTTGGAAGCAGCAGGGAAAAACTATGAATAAATGTTCATTACGTAAAGTGTCTCATCTGAGCCCTCGTGGTAATCGATAATATAAAATTTGGTCAAAAAATTTCAACTTTAACCTAGATTTTCAAGGTCAAAAATAATTGTTTTGCACCTTCTCCGTAATTTTCCTTCATTCTGTAGGTATTCATCTACAATTTAAAAAAAATCTGTAGGTTATTCATATCAAAAGTTAAACGATTTTGAAACAAAAATTACGTTTGCTCCCACTGTGTAGCGCATCGGGCTTCGAGCTGGCAGCCAAGGGTTCGATTCCCCGGGCCGGACTCCATTGTAGGATAACTTATTTGTATCATTCTGTCAATTTATTCTCATAATGTTTATTTATAAGATAAGTAATTATAATAAACAAATCGTTGCAAATATGTAATTATGAATCTGCACCAGCAAATATAGAATTAAGAATCAAATCACCGACATAGCTTCATGAAAGCCTTTTCTCAATTAGAATAAATTAATTCAAATTTCAGAAACTTTGCAGCTATCTTGTACGCATGTGAAGCAAGCGTTCCGCAAACTAAGCTAATAATCAATGTATCGCAAATTTCTTTACATGCGGTGTTAAGTAAGTAGTTTGCATTATTATAAAAAAGAACACGAGGCTAAAATTCACTGAAACTTTATAGGTGGTTAAGCATACCATCTAGCAGTTATATACAAAAATTTACCTCATCCGGAATTAAATCGAAGTGGACTTTTGCGTAAGTTTAATCGAACATGATATATTCGACACTGCGCTGGAGCGTAACCCGCGTAACATTTCACTTAAACATGTCAATTGCAAAAATAACGCCCCTATCGAAATATATATATAAACCCCAGATTCATCCCTGGTGGTCGTCTTTACCCTGCTGAAAGTAAAAGGATTGAAATCATATTCAAAATAATAATTCGACTCGACTCAGAACCGACATCAAGACATAAGTCATAAGAACAATTTTTCAACGCCGACACAGCTGAGAATTGAGTCGAAAAAATCCGATTCGACTCACAGCATGATTCATGAGTTGAATTTTACGAATCGACTCAAGGTAACCGACAACATTATACGACAACAGTAACCGTATATCGAAAGAGAAAAAGCAGAAAAAATAGAAAAAACTAGTAAAGTAAAAAGTCAAATTAATCAAAACAGATAATCAAAAATCATAATTCTATCAATTTTCTTATTTAAAATCTAAAATGTCTGATATTTCAAAATTCTGTAACTACATATTCTGTAAATGTACACTGTTAGCAATATTCTGATAGCATAAGAAATTAAAACGTCACAAAAGTAATAAAAAATTTTACGAAATTTGTAACTGGTTAGAATTTTCATGTACAACAATTTTTCGGAGTAAGCATGATTCACTCAGTTCTAGCCGGGAATCAGGATGTTCATATGAGAAAAATGAGTGACACAATGTATCAGAAAATTACATAAAAAATAAAAATTACTGAATTTTCCATAAATTATCTTAATTTTACGAAACTTGTACCTTAATTTTTCTAAATTTATTATAATTTTCCGAAATTTATCATCTGGATGAAATAATTTTGTCGAAAAAGAAAATCCCGAATGTTGAAAAATACCGAAAATATAATTACTTTAAAAAATTGATTAAACCTAAAAAATGGTGAAATTTAAAATTTTAAAAACTAGCAAAATTCAGAAATACACCATGGGGTTGTATACAGCCGCTGAGGTCGCTGTCGATCACACGTGCCCTTTGCCCGCGTATTTTAAATTGCCATTACGACTAAAAATGTTTTACTAGATAATGAAAAAGATAAATTATATCAAATGTTGACAATTATTTCTAATAATGTTTTTAAAGTGTCGAGGAAGTTTTTGTGTCAAGCAGATTTCGATTTTACAGGAAAGTGAGAAAAATAGTAACAGAACCTCACTTTATTAACCGACGGCATTAGCTGCGAGGTGAATCTAGACTCGGGAAGAGTCCAGATGTCAAGCCATTTCGAGCGTGGATAGCACTCGGATGGGTGACTATCTGCGACATATAACCGTAGTGTGTATTCTCTGCGTTTTATCTAATACCGAGGGGGAGGTTTGACGCCCAGATAGGTTCGAATGTCTACCTTTAATCTCTGCTGTCGAAAAACCGGCTGAACTCGGGAGGTGGTTTTCTGCAGTTTTCCTCTCCCATGGCCAATTGTCAAGGCAACTGCAAGTACTTCTAATAAAGTCGGATGCAGCAGCGGTTTATCACTAGTTGTAATTAAATTCATACAATGATTCTAAGCCCACCTTAGTAAAAGAAAAATGTTCACAGGCCCATACGCAGTGATTTTGTTTTATTGTGATGCTTTTTATGTGCGCTATGTATCAATATCCGGGATCCAGAAACCGTTTGGTCCGCAATAATATGTCTTCGAAATTTTTTTAACGGATATTGTTCAGATTGGTCTCCTGAATCCAACGGTATGAGGTGCTTTCGCGAATTCACGGTCGTTCTCTAGATATTGTTAATTGGACTTTTACAAATGACGCTGTATCTCCTAAAATTATCGAAATTTGAACAAATTTGTTTTTTAAACTATTAGGTGTTATTAAAATCAACCACTTTTGTTCAGTGCAACTTTTTATCTGCCGGATAGTTTTTGCAAAAAATGCAAAAAAAAGCATATTATAATAATCGATTGTTATGTATTGTTTATGTAATATTTTGTATGAATTTTGTATGTATGTATGGATTTTAGCTGACATTTATTAACATTTTCACATTTTGTTTTTTCATTCTATGAAAGGATCCATAAAGGGAAAAAATTTGTCTAAGACTCTTTTTCGCATCCCGAATAATTTATATAAGAAATAAAAAATTAATTTAAAAGAAAAGAAATCTTTAAAGATCAACTGGGATTGCACATTTTTAATGATTTTTTTCAATCTTTTTTTTGATTTGCTCGTAAAAATATGATGAAGGTATTGCAGCATATTAAAATTCGATTAATATTCTACAAAATTTTGATTTATCTCAACTGATTCCAATTTTGTAACAATGGAAAGGTCTTTCGATCTGTTACTTCCTTCGCGCGACCCGCCATGGCTAAAAGATTAGTGCCGTTCGAGCGGACGGTTTCTTGCCTCGCGACCCACTGTTTGAGATTACTGCCAGCGAAAAAAAATTTTAAAAAGACTAAAAAAAACGGGCAACATTTTCAATACCAGTTGATCTTTAAAGATTGACAGAATGACAAAACAAAATGTAAAAATTTTAATAAATGTCGGACACAATTGGGTTCAAAGAAACTTTGCTGCAAAACTTGTTTGTGTTTTATTTATATGAACTATGGGTCACACACAAAAAAGTGCAAAAGAAATTTCATGCGTGTTATCATAATCTAATTAATTTCGCAGACAAATCTGAAAAATATCCATAAACAATGCATAAAAATCGATCATGTTTATATGCCTTTTTTGCGTTTTTTGCAAAAACTATCAGGCAGACAAAAAATTGCACAGGACAAAAATCGTTGATTTCAATAACACTTAAAAGTTTCAAAAACAAATTTGTTCCAATTTCGACAATTTTAGGAGATAAAGCATGATTTGTAGAAAAATGTTTAATTAATAATATCTAGAAAACGACCGTGAATTCGCGAAAGCACCTCATACCGTCGGATTCAGGAGTCCATTCTATACAATATCCATTAAAAAATTCCTGGGACCTTTCAGGTCATACCACCTCTCCTATGTGGCTCCCGGACTACACTACCAGTTGATAGTTGTGCATTGCTTGGCTAAGAATAGTTTATGTAAAAAATATAACTCATGAATATACACGAAAAGTTTACGCGGGTTTAATTAAAAGATGCATTGCGATTTAGAGTTGTCTCATTAAAAGGAAAGAAAAAGCATTATTTTCAAGACCGGTAAGTTGCGTTTTGGGTTCGTTGGAGTTGATGTTTACATTCTTTATGAATACATTGTATCAAGAATATTTAAACTGTGTATCCTGAATAAATAAATTTATTTTATTTTGCATTAATGTCAAAATCGTAAAAATACAGAAAGCTTCGGGTTTATCTACTTTCAAACCTTCAGATTTTTTTGAGAAAATTGAGTATACATATAATGGTTCATATATTATTAGGCCATATTAGGAAAATAAAAATTTCTCAATTTCAAAAACCAACATTGGTTAACTATTACTATTTACAATTATTATTACTCCATTAGCAAAAGTCGAGATTCTAAAGCAGGTTACGCTTACTGATTATATTACGTCCGAAATGAAAGAACTTCCAAAATTATTGTGTTCGCCGTAACACTTTAATCTAAAATAAAATAAATTTATTCTTCCGGGACACATAATTAAAGATTCTTAATACAACATGTATTTATAAAGAATATAAATGGCAGCTATAACCTCAAAACACAAATTAAAGGTCTTGTGAAAAATTTCTTTTTCTTTCCTTTCAACGAGGCACCTCTAATTCGCAATTCATGTTTTTGTTTATTGATGAGCTATATTTTTTAAATAAGCTGTTCTTAGTTAAGCAATGCACAACCATCAAGTTGATACATGACGTATATGACGCACACGACAAACATCTATTAGACACAAAAACTTCCTCGACACTTTAAAAATACGGTTAAGTATTACCGTCAACATTTCATGTGACTTCCCTTTTTTATTATCTAAAAAACACTTTTAGTTATAGTGCCATTTCAAAATCTGCGGGCAAAGAGTACGTGTGATCAGCAACCTGAACCGCTGAAAACAACCCCATTGACGAAATCATTAAATTTCCAAAAATTACATTATTTAAAACCCGAACCTTCAAGTTTCCGAAATTAGTCAATTCCAAATTACCAAAGTGTTAGATTCTAAAAAAAAGTATACTTATTTTTTTTTATCGGATAAAATAAAGTTTTATTTTACAGGTATACATGCATTGTTCAATATTTTGAAGAGCTTTTTTAATTTAAATCTACGGAGTATGCACGACATAAAGTAAAATATTATTCTAACAGATGAAACATATATATAAACATTTTTTGTTGGGAATTTGAAATGTTGCTAAATAGAAATTTCTGGAATTTACTAATTTCGTGAAGTTGAGATTTCGGGATTTTGAAAATTCTAGTTTGAACATTAAAAAATCAATCTAATTATGACATAAAGATGCGTTCAGTTAGTTTAATAGTCTTTAAGAACCAATTTAATAAATTTATTTGCATTACGCCCGGCGAAGCGCTTTGTTATAAAAGTATAAGTAAAACTTTACTCAATCTTAACTGGAGACGGTTTCGAAAAATTCGACTCATGACTGACGCGCTGAGCCTGTTTGAATTTTTTAGACTCAATTCTCAGCTAAGTCGAACCAGATTATAGTTGGTTCAATTTGGCTCACGTACATCACTGATTATTATCTATCCATGTTTTATATTTTCCTATCCACTTCTACACTAACGCACTTGAATCCTTCACTCTTTATCCGCATTTGTAGTCTCATTATTACCTATCTGTTTCAATCCTTCGCTTACTATCCACCTTCGTATTCTTACATGTCCGCTTTTTTCCCCTAACTTTTTCTATACTTGTGCGTTTAAATCCATCAATCTCTATCCGTATTTGAATCAGCTTCTATCCGCGGGGTATTTAGATTTTTCTTGTCCCCTATCACGGATAGAAAATTTAT
Source organism: Amphibolips quercusostensackenii (assembly GCA_032357855.1). NCBI lineage: Eukaryota > Metazoa > Arthropoda > Insecta > Hymenoptera > Cynipidae > Amphibolips > Amphibolips quercusostensackenii. Next base: position 2,951,584 of record JAUELO010000337.1, read on the forward strand.
TCGGCCTACTAATTCTCTATCCCCTTCAATTCTTCATCAAAAAATGTATTACCTAATCGTTTTTTTTCAGAGAATCAAAATTTTCTATCGCGCCCGAAACATAAATAATTCTTCTCTAACGGCATCATTTCAAGGAATACGATTCTGAATTATTCCTCGAAACTATATTTCACCGAGAGATCGCATATAGGTTCCCGAACAATTAGATTTAGAATAAATCAACAAGGTAAACTACAAATTAATCCTGTGTAGAATATTAATTTGATTATTAAGTCTGAATCAGTAGTCCGTGCTCTAAGAGCAGTCTCGCCGAGCGAGAAAACGCTATCACTTGACCGTATTGTGATTTTGCAAGAAACTCTTGCGATTTCGACATGGGTTTCTTGCACTCCGCATTCTCCCACCATAACAGCGAGACAGCAAGCGCTGGTAGGCATGACTTAAAGACCTCCGTTGGAAGAAAACCATACCAAAATCGCAAGGGTTTCAAATTATACGCTTGAGCTGTATCACCATGAGCTTTATGCTTTGGTAGTGTAGAGACTTGACAAGCTAAAATTGTATGAATTCATGCAAATATAGCAAGAAGTTTGGGCCAATTTTGCACGGTAATATTTCGTACTTTAATAGGAATAGCTCAACTTGCTATTATACTTAGATTTTTTCTCCGTGTACCTATATTGTAATGCTTACGTACTGCATATATGTCTTGATATCCATTGGGCGCACCATTCGATCTATGACACTTAAATGTGAAGTTGTCCTTGGGATTTGTGGGATTCACGTACTGAATTGCTACTCGTCCTTCGACGCTTCCTAAAGCGTATCCAGTAGGCACTTTTTTCTTATCTCTAAAAATAGCAACACACCGGTGCTGATATTTTAAAGGTGATTCGATTCTCTTGTACTCTTGTGGAGTACCTTCCAGCTGATAAACTATTAAACCTCTTCCCGCCGTTCCCACTACAGCCATTGGGTAATCCTTTACAGATGTAAAAAGGAAAAGTTCAATAATCAGGTTAAGTTTATGTTAATTATTATGTAAGATATAATTAACATACGTACCACATCCGCACAGTAACATCTTTCAGGTAAGCTGATGGTCAACATTGGATTAGGACTCCGAGTATCCCAAAACTATAATGAGTAAATCGATGAATTTAAATTATTTCTTTTATCCAAACTTTAGTCTAATTGTATTGAAAAATTATATTCATCAGTTAGGTAGGTAAATACATGCTCAGTACTCTCCTAGTTATTTTTTATTTTTATTTGATGAAACCATAGCCCACAGACAAGCGCCAAAAACGGACTCCATACAATGTACAGGTTAGCTTAATAATTTGAAGCTTAAGAGATATGTCTTAAGTTTCAGTATCTATATATTATGCAAAGCAACTTCTCGAGAGCGTATTAATAATTCACTTGTAGCTACAATAAAGTTCGAGCGTGACATAGAGAAAACGTTTACTTTTTAGTCATCCCTTACGTACAGCACAGAGCTTCTCAGCAAGGAAAGATTCCTGACTGAGCCACTGTAATAAAATAATAAAAACTCTAGTTGCTATTTTGATTTTACATTGAGAAGTTATTCACCCAGGAAGCACCCTTACAGTTGTTTCGTATCTTATGGACTAGACTATGTCACTAGAACGAGTGATCACCACACGACTTTACCATTACTAGAATATTATACGCACACGTACGCGCGCGCCAACTTTCTTATTACTTTTTACCATTTACCCAATTTTCGAATAACTATTTGTTAAAAGTTTTTAACTATTTAAATTTTTGCTGATATCAGATTCTGATAGAATGTATTCAGTGAATCCATGTAACATAGAATTATTTCACATACGATTACTTTTATTAACAGTAAAGGGTGAGACATCATTTGAAGATTTCAAGTGCACAACTTAACCAGCGTAATGAATCCGGAAAAAATATCAATAATAATTAACATAATTATGAATTTTAATACTAATAATGTGTCGTTGAAAATTTATCTCGTAATTATAAAATGGAAATCTAAGAAAATTCATGGATTATATCATGAATGAGGGCGGCGTGGTGGTGCAAATGTAGACATGAAAATGTCCGCAAAATCAATTATACCTTAAATACAAACGATACATCATTACCATATTCATAAGCAACGCATTAAAATATATTGATAAATAATTAAAATATATTTATTCTGCACTTTTAGGTTATGTAATTTAATATTGTGAGTAAACTTCATTTTTGTACAATGACATTTGAGGGTACTTTCACGGACATTTTTGTAAATCAGGACATCAAAATATTACATTGCTAAATCACTTAAACATTAATACCTATAATTTTGAAAATTATAATCATATACATGCCTCTCTTTTTTCGTGTTAATCTCACAATCAGCGATAGTTTAAGTTCCACTACTCCATGCTTCAGGGAAGTGAATTGAAAAAATTGAAACTTCCATAAATTAAAGCTTGGAATCTGCTCTTTAAAATGAGACCAAGAACATAATAAAATATTCAGTTGTTCTCGAATTATAATAAAAAATTTTGAAGCATGCGTCGAATTTACATTCTTCGTTAATGACGTGCGGAAAAAAAACAGACGAAAGAATGCAGTAACCATTGTACCATCCGGTTTTCGTCCATATTTTAAACTTTAACTTAGAGAATCTTTCATTTTTTCGATTTCCTTTTCCGAAGCATGCAGAATTGGAATTTGATAATCGAGAATTGTTCACAAACATTTAACACAAATTATATACTTGTAACAGAGAGATGTTATTATTATTATTATTATTATTATTATACCATTAAGTCATTTCCCTTTCGTGGTAGACGAAACTCACTCGGTGAAACC
>JAUELO010000337.1:3009895-3021257 GCA_032357855.1 Amphibolips quercusostensackenii
TATCCGTGCTTTAAAATCTCGGACTCTATGAACTAAGAGCATAGGATTCGAGATCTGTGAAGGTCGTGGGGCGTGGCGTAATGACTGAAACTTCGAGCCTGTCGATTTCAAATCAAGGGTTCCTTGAGTTTAGTTCTCAGGCCAAGTGATTTTTCGTCAAGTGATACGTCCGAGATATAAATTCTAAAATCCGTGCTTTTATATCACGGTGAAACGTAGTTTTAAGATCAAGGATCAGTTCCGTGAATTAGTGTCTTGTGATTTCTCTCCGTGTAGTCTATCGGGAATCGGCTTAACTCCATCAATCGACCGTTCGTAACCTAAAATATTGATTTTTGTTTGACAAAAATAAGATTTTTCTAATTTTAATGTGAAATTCTTTTCCTGTCAAATCCTAAATACTGAAGTAGAGGGCGTTCAAGTGATCATAAATTAAACCAGATGTTGTAACTAGTAGGTCATTAATATAAACTGTTAGAATTTTATCAAATTGATTGCCAGGTGCTGTATTCAATGACCTAATAAATGCCGACTCTGCTGTCTTCAAACCAAATGGAATCCGGCAGAATAAATCAGTTAAAGGCATACAACTTACTGCATAAAATTTTTTGCATAAGCTCACTGATTAAAGGATGTGATTCGTGGTCAGAATTAATTATCTCATTGATATATCTAGCATCGAGGCAAATTCGAACAGATTTATCATTTTTTATAACAATTCTTAGGGGGTTACAATACGGACTGTCAGGTCTTTGTATAATTCCTGCATGTAACATATCTTTAATAGCTTTGTCAACCGACTGTATTAGTATCAGTAGAAAACGCTGAGGTGGTGTGAGAGCTTTACCTACACTGTTACATATGTGAGCTCGATTACTAGATGAAAACACGGTAGGAGAGCCGTCAGAGAAATCGCAGGAAGCAACACTCTGGCCTTTTTCGGCTGTATACTCACCAACACTGGGACATTGTCCCTGAACACGAGCTTTAGGTCCACTTCTTCTGCCTTCCGTCGCTTTTACAGTTTCTCTTTCAGCTGCTAAATCTGTTGAAGCTGCGTCTTTGTTCGGTCTGGGGCATCCAGATGCTTATATTCTTCTCCGTTGATGCACTCGTTGTCTTTTTCTCTTTTTCCGTATTCTTCTTTAAAACAAGGAGCGAGTGCAAGAGCGCCTGCGCCGCATGCTAATCCTGGTAACAGACTTTTACCGGTCTAGGTTTGAGCAAATCATGTGACAAAATGCCAAGCCGGAATGCTTTGAACGTTGGCAGCGAACCTAGGGATAGGACGCTTTCTAGCAACCGTTGGACTTGATGGGTTTTTAGGTTGGGTTTAGTGGTGGAGCCACCAGGATGGTTTGTCTGACTATGTTCTGGTAACCCGAAAAGGATCAAGTTGCCTCTCCTAGCATCGCGACGCTCCATTTCGTTTAGAACAGAATGATTTTTTTCAATCAAAAGATTCAAGCGTACCTTCTATATCCTGAATCCGGGCAGTAACACTGTTGAGTGCTTTTTCTTTTTTAATAACTTCTTTAGGAAGCTTATCAAGCTTTTCTTCTATAGATTTAATAGATTCAAGCACTCTCTGGTTGTTAAATGATAACTTCGTTTGAAGTGAAGTTTGGAGTGTTCCGATGGCAGATTAAATAATCCTGTTAATGTCTTCCAAGTAAGAAGCCCGAGTTAGAGATGGTGGTCGACCACAGCAACGGTAGTAAGCATCGGTAGGCAAGGTAGCACAGCGACCTGCACAAGCAGGTTGATAGGGAGCAGAGCATCTTGAGCAAAACGTAGCATCAACAACTTAAGATGCGCAACCCCTGCAGATTTTCTCCGCAAAGAGAGTAATCTTAGACGTGTTTTTGTTCAAGGCCATAGTGGTATAACTATGCCTAGGTCTAAAGACACGTGAATACGAGCGAGGTTATGTGTGCTTTGAGGTTAGGAGCACGATGAATGTTTAAAAGCTGAAAATAGTCGGAGATAAACTAAGTTTTTTCCCTTTATTTTTAGTACAGTATATCTTTACTGTGATCACAAGACACTAGGAACAAAAAGTTACAGAAATTTTGACTCAAAATGCACCTTTTTATCCACTTCTCTGTGTCGATAAATGATATACGTATATCTGAAACTGACAGCTCTAATTGTTATCATTTTTTTAACATCACTTACAGGTGGTAAACGATACCAGATAATAGCTATCTCCTATTCTTCGAATCGGTGCTCACAGATAATCCTTTTTCTGCAATAAGTTTTATTGCAACAAAACCGTTATCGACATTCCCTTTACACACACGAGTGGTGTTAGGGGTCGCGAAATTCATACTTTAAACACTTTTTTGAGATTAAATACGATGATTCACAGTCAAGAAACAACCCGAAATACGGGGCGACTTCGCAGTACGATCGCACTCGGCGCCATGTTGAGAGAAATTAAATTAAATATGCAAACATGCAATCTGTTTCAAGACCTACCACCTAGAAATCCCATTCCTGTTCCAAAAAATAAACCATCATGCTCATTTACGATTGTAAGTTCTGATGTTAGTCATTCTTTTATTTCAAACGAAGCGGAAGAAGAAAAAAAAGAAGAAAGAGAACAAGACGATAAGTATAACAAAAATAACGGATGAGGATAACTTTGAGTTGGGTGTTGCAAAAAAGTCATATCCATTCTTCTTCGCCAACAAAGTGAATACGCCAAGTATTCACGTTTCCTCTGCGACTGGAATAGTAGAGCTGATGAAGAGCACTAGGTAAAAATGACCTAGCCCAGTAGGCATTACATGTCACCGGGATCAAAGAACATTATTCGTGAAGCGTTAGCTGACGCAGAAAAAGTTCTCTTTTCTCCACTGCATATCAAATTAGGCCTCATGAAGCAGTTCGTAAAAACGCTAGGCTAATTAAGTCCATATTTACAATATTTATATAAAATATTTCCAAAATTCAGTGACGCAAAGATGAAAGCAGGAATTTTTATCGTACCTCAAACCAAATTGCTATGTAAAGATAAACATTTCAAAAAAAATTATGTCAAGGAAAGAAATGCCTTGCTTGCATTTAAGAAAGTGATAAATGGTTTCTTAGGAAATAGAAAAGAAAACAAATATAAATAATTCTTTTCCGATGAAAAGTTAGAAGATGTAAGTGATGAGCAGGGAGAGAGATTTTACCAGGACCTCAAAAATATTGTAAGTAGGTATCCAAGACGATGAAATGCTGACGTTAGCGTGTTTCAGCATATAGATATCAGTGCAGCACTACAATAGTGCTCAGATATTAGCAATCACACGTGTGCTCTCCTTTACTTGAGAACTGAGCTAGTTAACCCGAAGGGATTTTGGGATTTTATTTTAATGTTATTGATTGTCGTTTGGTATCGCAATTTTTGTTGTTGTTGTTTGTTTTCTTTTCATTCGGGTAAACACGCCCGAAAATTTGTAAGATTCAGGATTTCAGGATTGTCTTCATAAAGGCTGGCGCCCTAAGGTATCTATGTTTTTAATTTCACCCTTTTGCGGTGCCTAAGGACCATTATTCGACTTGAATAAAAAGGGCCTCATAACAGCTGATAAAACAAAATTTGGCTGAAATCAATAAACGTGGATTGCCAATTTCACCATTGTTTAAATTATCAAATTGTTTACAATTTTATGCAACTGCAAGTTTTCAGGTAATTACAAGCTATGATTATTATACATTCAATGTAATTTATTGTTAAGAATGAAATCTAATGATAGGAATTAATTTTTTTCAACTTTCAATAAACATGTTTTACTAAAGTACAAAAAAAATTATTGTTACAGCTTGTTTTGGGTAATACAATGACAGTATTACATCATCTCGTAGACGCTTGTTGGTCCACAAATCGAATTTTCAAATATAGTTCCAGAATGGCCTGGTCGTGCTCATGACAGTAGTATTTTTCAAAATTCTCGAATTTACATGAGATATTCAGAACTTTAACTAACTAGGGTACTTGTTGGTGATGCTGGATATTCATGCCTACCTTTTCCAATGACACTAATCACTAATTCAGCAACGGATGAACAAATAAAGTAAGCAGTAATATGTGATATTTATTTCTAAAACGTAGTATTTTTATTAATATTCATAATTTTTCCTGATACAGCTATAACAACATTCAGAGTAGAACACGAATCATAGTTGAAAGGACATACGGTGTTTGGAAACGACGATTTCCTTGTTTATCAAGAGGATTAACATATAAACTCATTTGTTTAGCTACAATTGTTGTGGCTTGATGTGTAATAAATAATTTGTCGTTGAAATTTAATGATAAGTTGTCAGATGACGATTTACCAGATGACTAGAATGAGAAAGTTAACGGAAAAATACCTGTCCTTCAACTAAGTTGGCAGCCCGTTAATGGTTTTGTATTTCGTGAAGCATTAATAGAACGCATGTTCAACAAATAAGGCTTGCACATTAATTTTTTTACATTAAATGTATATAATTTTTACTTATCAGAGTAGGCGAATTCTTGAAGATTTGTAATTGTAAAGTGAAATGACGAATTTTTTTCGGTTAAATTCGTAAATTATGAATTTCAGATAAAATTGACTTTTTATACAACAAATTCAAATGTCAGAGATTCCACATTGTAAATATAATGTTTTCTAAAATAAATTTAGTCTGTGTTAAACATACATTACTTATAGCCAGTTTTAAAAATAAATGTATAAGAAAAGTTTATAAAAGTTATGTATTCGAAATGAAAATAAAAAAAATTGTTATTCTTACATAGAGAATATTTTTATTTTATATCTTAATACTTTTGATTTTGATAATATTTAAAACTAGCGTTATACATAGAATATAAATTGAGACAAGCTCACTGCTCGAAAGTAATTAATGCGACTCCCCAGATAAACTCTAAAATTAAAAGATGATGAACTATTCAGTTAGTGAATAAGTAAGTAAACAGTTCTATGCAATTTAGAAATAGAGTAAATTCTATTGATAACATCTTATAAAATCTTTCGAATTAAATATAATTTTTGGTTTTTATATTCCTTTGTGATCTATCACAAAAATTGATAATAAATCTGATACTTTTAAAACTAATCGAACAATAAGAGCAAACATTTCTGATTCATACTTTTATTTCAGGTGATTTATCGTTAAATCGTGTATCTCTTGTTCATGCTGAACTTTTAGATAAAATAATTGTTCTTCTTGCTTTATTATTTTTTTCAATCATTCGGTTCTGTAATTTTTTTCCTTTTCACTACATGGATTTTCTTTACTTTTAATTTTTTCCCAAGGGCTTGGAGCAAGAATAATTTCAAAAATATTGATTAAAATAATTATTGAAATAATAATCTTGGACAAAACCACTCACTTTCTACTAATGGCCTTTTCACGCTAGTAACATAACAGGTTGTGGCTTCAAGTTGTAAATCTTCATCGTGATTACCATCACCTTCATTATAATCTAATAGTTAATCAATTGGCATGTATTCTGCACATGTCACTGAGTCCACAACGTCACGCTTAGCTACACAAAAACTATTTCTTAAAATTTTTTGCCAATAGCGAGCGATTGAACAATACACAGAAAAAAAATTTACTTGAACCAAAAAATTTGTCAGTAGGACCTGAATTGTTTTAGAGCAAAAAGAAATTCTCTTGAGTCAAGAAAATTTTCTTGACTGAAGAAAATTTTACTTCAACCAAGATAATTTTCGTTTTTCAAAATTTTTTCTAGAGCAAACAAAATGAGTTCTTTGACAAAGAATTTTTTCTTTCTGTGTATGTAAAGCAGTCAAAATGGCAAATACCTCAGTGATTTTTGAATATAAAACAATTACAAGAGAAAAAAATACCACAAATAAATGATGGATTACCAGCAATTTCCGCTTTGGTCATATTAAAAAAAAATACAGTTCGTGCCGTTTTTATCAAATTTAAAGCAATAAGTAAAATGTCTGGGTCAATTCCAGCATCTTGGATTGATGGACCACTACCGGTTGCAAGACGCTGTTGTTTTGTCTTGAGGTTTGACCAAAGCTTTTCAAGTTGCTCTGCGGTCCTCTGTAATATTTTAAAAAACAATTATAAATTGGGCTAGCTATGTATGCTAAGAAAAAATACTCCCCTGAAAGCCATACTTTTTTGTTTCAAGAAATTACTTTGTTAAGAATTTTTAAAATTTTAGAGCTTTGTCTTAAGTTTTTTTTACAAATTTTCTTTTTTCTAAATTGTATTAATAATTTTTTACTTTTTTTTATTAAGAAAGTGAATTTTTGAAACAAGAATATAGATGATCTAGACAAAAGGGTTTTTGATTTTTGTATCAAGCCAATATTACTTTTGTAAAAGTTATTTTTTTCCCTAGTGAATTATAAAGTAATATTTACCTTCTCAGAGATTACATTGGACGAGTTAAAATATTTTTCTATGGATTTCCATGCTTCGGACTTTTTGCTTAATTTTTCTGCGTTACTATTCCTGTTTTCTATTAGATGCGCATATTGCTTTTAAATTTGTAGAAAATATTTTGTTTCTACGAAAGTAAAATTTGTCTTTTCACTTTTTTCGACATATTTTCTTCTGGTTTTTACTTGAGATAATTTTTTAACGCCACTTTTAATTGACAAGTGAGGTTCTATATGATACATTTGTTCACACTTTTTATTAAATAAATTCATTTTCAAAATTTAAGTATGTTTTACAAATCAGATTGTCGGATACATAAAAAATTATTACGGAAATCGCCAAATACGCATTAACATAATCTTAAGTTTTGTCTTACAAAAGCTAATCTCACACAAAATAAGATCATGCTTGAAATTCTAATCTTACGAAAGATTATCTTGAACTATATTTCGGAATACATCATGACTTAAAACCGATAAGGCGGTCTCCATGAAGGCAGGCTTAAGTGTAATCTTAAGCTCGGACTATGAATACGGCCCTTAGAATGATTTTCGGTAGATTGTTTTAGTCGGAATACTCTTTAATTCTCACACGATTTTCTGTAAAAAAATACAGAAAAATACATGCTCTAACCATACTCTATAAGATTAGCAGGATTAGCTGATTCTTTTTTTCCATGAACAATTTAAAAAAATGATTACCTTTTTCTAAGTTAAGATATAAATATGATAAGTTAAATACCTTAGTACCTTATTAATTTGTGTCTTGACTTTTCTGAACACTTTTCTAAACTTTAAGTATGATAAGGAATTAGGTAGGAGCAGGTGAGCACTAAGCACCATCTGGTTTTCCTCACGCTGTAAAGCTGTATACAAATGTAATAGTGCGGTAGGAAAGTCATTAAATTTGCGCCTACTTTACCGTCACTCGGTCCAAACTGCTATTGAAGTGAGATTATGCATGAGCTAAATGTATCTAGATATTTACATTTCGCATTTTCTAAATCAATACGTAGGACAATAGGCAAATCTGGCTCCGATAGGGGCGGCCACCCTCTAACAAGACCTTTACCTAGCCACCCGTGTGCAGCGCACACATTGCACCCTGTCCAGAAACGGCCTGGGCAGTAACATTTAAACTATTTACCTCCAGTACTCTAATCTTGTCTCTTTCTGCTTCTGCAGTCCCTTCCGCGGTTTCTCTGAGGGTTGTCCACATTTTGTTTGTCGCTTCCAAGGCGAGGCAGATTATACTAAACGCTTAATATCAAGTAACACATATTGACAAAGTACAATTATATCAATAATGTGTAATGCTTATTTAATACAGCACTTTTTTATATTTAAACAATATATGTCATCATCAATGGTTTTAAAGAGTACTGCTACAGCATTGTAAAGCTTGACCTAAAAGTGCACACACCAACCATTTCGTACGCTGAAAAAGTTGCAACTCTAATGTGCATAATAAGCAGAAGAAATATATTATCGAAACTTACTTCGCTAACTTCTTCATCAGCAATTGTGACTGTATCTCCAACGACATTTTTTGTATAAGGTTAATAAACTTGTTTAAATACCCACTGATGCCTTTCCGTTTGCAGTATTTCTAAGTTCCCCGGCTTTTTGTGGGAAAATTGCAGACGGAAGAAATGGAACGCACAGAACTGTCATGGAATTTAGAAGCGCAAGCGCACAAAAATGTCCCATCCGCGCAACGTTTAGAAGTTACTACATACGTATTGTACGTTTTTTAAATCTTAAAAATTACTGTACAAAAATATTAAATTCATTTTCCAATACCACGCTTTATGATGGGTTTGTCTGCCAGGAAAGGAAATTAGGAAGTGGAGAGCCGAGAAAGGTTTGACTCAATAAAATAAGTAATAAGTGGATAAATAATCTTTATTTCCACATACAATAAAGTGATGGACAACCAGGTCGTGGCGATGTACTGGCGATCAGAAGGACAACACAAGTGCAGCGGAGCGTACGCGGGTTAGAATGTGATCCTGATGAGGGCGTTTATACGTGAGGTCTTCCTTAGGGAATGGATCTAGAGTAAGGTGGTGAGAGCACTAGCACTTCGGAAGTAGTGAACAACCCGGCAAGCGAGCTGAAAATGCGGCTTAACGCGTGCAGGGTCGTAATTACCCCAAACTGCTAGCTGGTAACATCGTTACAGCTTATAAATTTAAATTACATTTTCATATTAAAACGCGGTCAATCATACCTATGCTCACGCCTTACAGCCGCGAAATGGGTTGACAGCTCTCCCCTTGCCGACGCCTTGCGCCTGTGGCCTTGAATTTTGAACGCCCCCCGCCATGTATTGAACAACTTTGACTCGGTCTGCGTTTGTTACGAACAAGCTAATTAGACCGGGTCATGAAATGGTTTGTTGCGTTTAATTGTAACCTCTTTGTCGGAGATACCTAACTGATAAGTCACTTCAAAAAGAAGTGGTCTGTCTTTATTTTTTGGTGGGTTTGATTATTGATCCATCTCCCGGACTGGCAGCCCTAACCTTGGTAGTTTCAAAATTTGTTAGGGTTGCTCAAGTAAGTTTAAAAGTCTCTATTTTTCATTTAATTTAAAACAATTTTGAATTCCTTAAAAACTACTATCTATTTCTGCGTCAGCAAACGAGATGACGGGCTTATCAATTTTGTCTACTCATACTTTAAACATTTAAGGCAGCGCATCGTTTAACACATCATTATTCGTTTCCTTGTCATACAGGAGGGAGGGAGACACAGTAAGGAGATAGAGAGAGAGAGAGAGAGAGATAAGATAGCGAAATATTCTATTTAACAGGTGTAAACAATTTAAAACAAAATAAATATAATTGTCTTCTAACCCCTTTTCCCTTGATGCGTTGCTGACTTAGAGCGTTGCTCACCACTCCTTCACAACGCGAGTCACGGTGCGCAAACCGTCACTCCACTTTAGCCCTTGTTAAAAACTCCCGAACTCTGGTTGCACACAGCTGGTTAATTATTGAATTTATCAGATTTTCATCATTAATGGTTTTAGAGATTACTGCTACAGCATTGTGAAGCTTATCCTTAAAGTGCACACACCTACAATTTCTACGCTATAAAAGTTGCAACTCTAATGTGCATAATAATCAGAAAGAAGTATATTATCGCAAATTACTTCATTAACTTTTTCATCAGTAATTGTGATTGTATCTTCAACGACTTTTTTTTGGATAAAGTTAAGAAACTTGTTTAAATACTGTCACGCGGCCGTTCTACCCAGGCGGGGTAGTGGTCCTTGGGCCGCGCACAGAGGTAAAAACTTGTAGAATCATACGTACCTGTGGGCGTCAGTCTTGCTAAAGACATTCCTAGAATTCAAAATTAAAAAAAAGTCCCAGAGTTACCTGAACCAGAATAAACGAGAAAAGAGATAGCCAATTATCACGGCACAAATGCAATATACCTAACGATGAAAAAAAAACTTAACCTCCCAAGAATCCTTAAAAATCTGCATTATAATTTGCAGGGCATGAATAGCGAACACAAAATCAAGGTAGTTCCTTAATAAGGTATAACAAACTCAACAAAAGTAAATTACATGAGTAAGCAATATCAAAGGGATCGTCTATAAAGGGACTACATAGGGCCGGCCTAGCGACCACGCAAGGAAAATGTCGACAATGATACCAAAAAAAAATGAAAAAGGGGAGGGGCGGGGGGACATGTCAACGAAAATACTTATTTCGATAGTGAAGCTACCGAAGGCCCAGCAGGGCAAAGGTCGGAATGAGAGGTATGGCAGGCAGGATAGAACGATAGAGGATCGAAAAATACAAACAAGTCCGCTTGACATTGGATCACTACAATTAACAAGTTTTCCATAACAACTGCTACAAATAAGTAAAGGATACACAAGCTGTGAATTACAAACAATAGAAGTGGGCCGAAAAGATACCTGAAACAAAATAAAAGAGTGGGGGAAAACATTGGCGGAAACATAAAAGGCGGTAGCACAGGGCGACGATAAGTGTACATTTACAAAGTACAAAATACACGCTACGTTTAGGTTGGTTTCACAATGAATATATAGGCGAAACTATGGTAAATTGAATCTCGACAGGGAACAGCGAAACAAAGATCACGGGGGGGTCATGCCTCGACTATTACATTTAGAGCGGGGTAAATTTCACTGTCGAGAAGTTTAAAAAAAAAAGAAAAAAAACGGGGGTCGGAAGATCTAAAAATAAATGGTCCAAAAGAGAAGAAAAGGGGGAGGAGAAAAGAAAAAGGAGAGGGGAACACCATACTCACTAATATCCTTTAGTCTCATTAAGCTCGACACTAGAACCGTAGTCCAGAGGGCGAGATCAGGGTCACCTGAGGTCGACAAATATAACGACACTCAGACATTAAGGAATTTATGGTCATAACGACCCACACACATCACAAAAGAGAAAGGCGACGACGAGTTATTGGCCGGCACTCCATTACAAAAAAACTCACTCAATGTACATTGCCTTTCAGCCGAGGTTTTCAGAATTTAAATACAAAATACCGAGAAGGAAAGAAAACCCGTCTGAAACGCGAACAAAAGGCGTGGGGCCTACCTCGGCCAACGCAGCAGACGGTGGATACTCCCGAGTTCACAAGCGATACTAACGAGAGACGCACTCGGCGTGTCGAACGCCGCTGGAGGGGGCCCCTAGTGAGAGTACAAAGATAGAAAGAGAGGCTGACGCACGGATAACTATATGGGTGTCGCCGTTGTTGCTTCTCCTCCCTTCCTTCCTTCCTGCCGGTACGCCATTCTCTTTGGCGCGAATCCTTCCAAGCTAGACTCGCACCACCAGACTTGAGTCCTACATGGGGTGGCTGACTCCTGGCCTCGAATGACATAGGGAAATAAGAGGGTATTAGCAGAGATACTAATCCTTAAACAGAATACATTTTTGGCGCAAATGCCTGTCC
>JAUELO010000337.1:3164600-3184489 GCA_032357855.1 Amphibolips quercusostensackenii
ATTAGGAGTATAAGGTGCTATCGAGCAACAGACTTAAAGAGACATCGTAAACTGGCCTCAGAAAATCTTATCTATTGTGCCGTAATCGAACGTCTGAAATAAGTGTTAGCTGTAGATACAATTGCTAGTTCTGAGTCTTATCGGTAGTTGCGCGGTAACCATGCGCTTTGTAAACGCGCCTTCACGTGTGCACCCTCAGGTCTACCAGTCTTGGCGTGCGGCAGACTCGACACTTCCGTTATTGGCCTGCGAGTGACAGAAAACATTTTGTTTTCTCTTTCTTTGTTGTGCCTTCTTCGCCTTAAAATATTTAATCCTGGGAATCGAGAAATCACGTTTTCCTCACTTGAAACTTCGGACTTTGGGATGTTTGTTTAAATGGGAAAATTAAAAAGAGACTAAGCGCAAAATGTCAACGATGTCAAAGGTGAATTTCTTTTTTATTTCGGCGGGCGACGCAATGTGCGGATTATAATTAATCGCATTATTTTTCCGTTTCGACTCATTGCCTCTCTGGGCCCTCCAACTCAGTGTTTTTTTTTTGTTTTTCTCGATTTTTCTCATTTCTCGTTTTTTTTAAGAGGACAAATGAATTTTTTTTTTGCAAGTAGTCGAGTCAGTGCGCTGCGATAGAAATATGGCGCCAAGTGCAGATTCAAAAGCGACTACGTGGTCGTATTAGTACCGAACTAACTAGAAAATTTTCCGTGTCGTGGGAATGTTGTCGGTAACGGTAGATTTTCCTTGTGATTTTCTTTTGTTGCCCACGGATCAAATAAATCTGTTAAGCTAAGTAAAATGGCTGTTGTGATTTTGCAGGACCACCCCCGAGATTCCTTGCTCCCGTAATTCTTTTCTAGGTATATTTTCCTTTTAGTTAAAGTTAGCAATTTTTAATATTCACTACTGCCAGGTCTGAATAGATTCCTTTATTCTTTTCTGACTTTTGGGCCTGGCTGGCGCCCACGCATAAGTACTTGAGATACGTATAATTGACTTTCATATACATCTGAATTTTATTTGGGACCCACCATTATCGACAATGGAATAATTAACTTCTCACAGTGGACGCAGGCACACTTGTTAGTCCAAAGCCAGCTAATTGCTTTAGAATACCTGTTTACCGCTGCCACAAGAATGTCAAGGCCCTTTTTTGAAAAAGCAAAGAGTTTAATGTCATCCATGTATAAAAGATAGTTGACGTTAAACTCTCTTCTGTACGGTGGACCATATAGGTATCTTGAGCTCCTTTCTCAAAGCACAATAGATAGTGCCAAGAGGGAGATGCAGAAAAGTATGGGACTTAGAGAGTCTCCCTGGAAAAAGCCCCTTCTATAAGTAATAAAGCTGGTAGTCACTTGTCTTTTGTTAGATGTTATGACAAATCTTGTCTGCCACAAGAGCTCAAGTAGCTTAATGATTAGCTCATGGTTCGTGTTATCGAATGCCTTACACTAGTCAATTCAAGTCACGAACAGATTGCGTCGATACCTAATCGAGTTTTGGGTAATACACCTGTCTATTAACAGGTTCTCCCTGCAACCTTCCAGCCCTCTCTTGCATCCACGTTGTTCAACTATCGCAATCCATACCAGCTCGATAGATGTTAAAATCCTCTCTTTAAGGATGCCAGTAAATAGCTTGTAGCTGAAATTCAAACAAGCTATTGTCTTGTAGTACGTTGGACTGGACAAATCTCTGGTCTTAGGAATCAGTATCGTGCGTCTTTCTACCAATCACTGCGAAACGGGTTGTTCTCCGTTTAAGAAAGTAGTAAATATACCAGCCAGATGATGGTGCGTAGAAGTGAAATTCTTTTACAAAAACTTGTTCTTAGTTATAGCGATAACTTTCTTAACTTCTTCGGCAGTATTTGGTGGACACTCCTCCTCTGTACAGTGCAACATTTGCCTTTAGCAAAAGTTACAGAAGAGTAATATATCTGAAGCGTCTTCATTTAGCTGATGTGTATCTCCATATACTTGCTCCCAGAAAACTGTAATCTCTTTTTGACTAAGCGGATTTTCAACTGCACATGACGTTTCATTCAACAGGCAGCAAGGTTGATAAGAAAAGGTAAAATTTCCCTCAATCCATTTTACCCGCCATTTAAGGCGCTCTTTGGCTGTTGAAAAAGATCTTATTTTTCACGTCCAGTGCTGCTTGATGGTCAGCAGTTTACACTTGTTTAGTGTGTGATTTGCTTTCCTTAAGTTTCGAGCAAGTGCTCTTACTTTTGGAGTGAATTTTTTATTTGATGTTGTGCAGCTAATCACGCACTGAACATTTGATGCGTGCCGTCTCACCATTTTAATTTTAAACTGGAGCTGTGCAATACGCTCGCAAGTCTTACTCGCGCTTACCAAAGTATTATTACCTTTACAGTGTATTTCTATCCTCTTTGTTTTAATGTTGGCATTATTAGCCATCTGCAGAGATGGTCTTGCACAACAGGTGGCATGTTCGCTGAAGGATGTCGCTCTTTGAGATAACGATCTTCATTTTTGTTTTTGCGCAAAAAGGATACCTGATCTTTTGAATACTAAGGCGTTTTGTAAGAATATTTTAGGTGCATATTGACCTGACGTTTATGTAACCTCTGCACGAATCCTCTTCACGTCGGTGAGCTTTTTTGCCATCAGGTAAGGATGTCTCTCCTAAGTTGGTCAGACCATTTAAAACGATGTTCTCGCAATTGTCCTGGGTCAATGCCTGATCGTTGCCTCGGTTCACTCCTATTGCCACTCCCAACTGAACCATGGCCTTCATCCGAGAGAGGCCTATTGTAGGTGGCACTGCGCGATAATGGTGACGCAAACGCATAATTCGTTGCATTAGGGAGTTAGCCCCATGCATCGTGGCTGACTGCGAGAGCTTGAGCTCTCGGGCAGTGAGGTCGCCACATCCCTACGCATACCGAAAGTCTTGTATTATTATTATAATTATTACACTATTAAGCCATTTCTCTTTTAGGGTAGGCGCGACTCACTCGGTGAGGAAGGAAACTACTTTAAGGAATGTGGTAGGGGGTATAGTCTTTATAGATTCTAAATCAAATTTACAAAAACGTCTTTTTTCTCATAAGAAATACGTGTTAAACTTTATGAAGCTTGCTTATAAAAAAAGACATTTTGGTAAATTTTATCCAGAATCGTAAAAAATTACGCTTATTATTTCGCCACTATAAGTATTTTATTAAAACTCAGGAAACTCCTAGAAGTTAAACATTGTGTTTTGTGAGTTGTTCGGTTGTTAATCTTTAATTTGTTATTTGTTCTTTACTAAAAAGTCACAGAAAAGCTATGCACTTAAAAAAAAGCCGCATCTTACTAGAATTATTTTAAGACAAGATAGTTATACACAATAATTAATTATTTTTAAATAATTATTTTTGTTAAATTTCATTAATGCTTACCTCGCTGTGAGTGAAGTGTACGAAGAAAAATAGTTTAAAATTAGAGAAAAAAACAAAAAATGTTAGCATTATTTAAACAGAATATTATTAAAAATAATAAATAATTGTTTAAACAATTATTTTGGGTAATTTTAATCAACTATTATCTTATTCTAATTGAAAACTGAACAAAAATTGAAAACTTCTGGAAAAAATAGAACGTTTTAGCATTATTCTGAACGAATATTGTTGTAAATAATAATGCATTATTTGAATAATTATTTTTGTTGAATTTTACTAACTGTTGTCTCGCTCTGAATAATAAGTTGAAATCAAGTCGAAAAATTTTGAAAAAATCGCGTTTTTCTAAGTCTATTCTAAGAAAAAATTGCTATAAAAATAATAAATCTCTTGACAAATTGATTTTAACATTTAAATATTTGTAGAAAAAAAATTGTGTGTATAAGGAATGAAATGTATTAATAGGAATCGTAAAAAAATAATAATTTTACTTATGTGTTACTTTAAGGACCCTATAAAACAGATTTATGGGTGTGAAGTTTAAAAAGAAATTTTAAATTCGTATTCTATGGCTTATTGTAAAGAGAAAGGGTAAGGGTTAATTCAATAACCTATAATATTGACCGTTCTGAGTAAAATTCACAAAACTGTATTTTTTATGGGAAATACGTTTTGAACTTTGTGGGGCTTGCGGAATATTCATATATAATTTCTTTAAAAAGAAAGAAGGAATTTTTCATACTTGAGCCATTATCTCATTATTGATAAAAATTATTGTCTGCTTGTAGATGGTGGATGAGCGTTTTGTGAAGCGTAGTTTTATTGCTATCAAATAAAGTAATAAAGAAAGTTTATTTAAGGTAAAGGTCTTCGTAACCGCGATCTTGATTTCTGTAATCTTTACGCCAACTGTTTTGCTTTTTATCTCATTGTTATCAAAAGACATTCCATTTTATACTTTCAAATGCTACAAATGTATTGTTTTTTTTTTCAATCAATGCTACTTATAACATATTTTTACATTCTGATCCTTTTAAGAAGGTATTAATCTTATGTAAAATTTAAATTTGTCTGTTTTAATCAAATCTTGACATTCAGAGACCCTCCGAGTCCGAAAAAAAACATTTTTACAAGGCTATATGTCTGTTGTCTGTAGTCTGTAATTTGTAAAAAACAAAACTTCTAAATGAATAATCAGATTAAATTGAGCTTTAGCACACTTTTATAAGGCCTTAAAAAAAGAAAAAATTTGTTTGTGAACAAATTATTTGTTTAAGGTTGATTTTTCATACCTTCAAGTATTTTAGATTATTCGTTCTTATATTATGAGTAAACTGTTTTATAATATTACTACGCGAGCAAAAATTATTGTTCGAATTACTATTATTAATCAAATGAACAAATATTATTTAAAAATTCAGTCTTCTACTTAGCTAAACCAAAAAAGTTTGAATACTGGGTAGGATTAAAAAATACATTTTACGATTGTTATAAACACATTTTATAATAGAAGATAAATTCGGTAATTTTTTAGACTGGGAAAAATATTTCTTTCAGTTGTGGTTTATCTAATTAAATCCATTATGGTAATTTAAGCACTAATTATGTTAGATGCATAAATTTTACAATGATTAAAAACAAATCAGTACTTGTACTTGACTAGGACAAGACTGTTGGAATACTTGACATTAGGAAACAATAAATGTAATTATTGTTATAAAAAAATATATAACGAATAGAAATTCAGACATCTTTGAGTCTAAGAAACTATATATTTTTTGTGTTGGTATGCTTAATTAAATTATTATGATAATCTTAGTACTAGTTATTTTAAGCTTATAAATTTTATTATTGTTATAAGCTTCTTTGTCAAAAAACATATACATTCTACATATGTTTGTAATAATATAAAAATTTGTAATTTCTAATTAGTGCTTAAATTATTCTAATATGTTTGAATTTGCCAAAAATTTTTGAATATTTTAATGTACGGTTATTCTTAATATTCGAAAATTTGCAAAATTTCCGAGATTTTTTGTAATTTATCTGTATTATTAGATAATTATAGATATTTTCGAAACTCATGGTAGAAATTCATGGTCAATGATTTCGTAGCATGATTTTTAAAGTCGTGAAAATTGACAACCATGGTCCCATAGATCTTTTATATCGTGTATGTAAACATTGGTGAGGTTTGAGATTTTCAAAAAATGTAAGATTTTATCTCCTTACATCTGAGGAAATATTTTCAGTAGAAAAAGGCGGATTCAGGCTGTTTAGCATTTAAGACTAAGTAATTCTTTAAAATTTTAAAGTTAATTTTATTAATATCAGGCATATATCTTTTCTAATATAGTGAATTAAATATTTGAAAAAATAATAGTAAGCAATTTGCAGCTGAAAATCTAAAAATTTGATTTTGGAACCACTTTCTTTTCGAAAAAATGAAAGAAAAGTAGCCATTGTAAACCTTTTCTAAATTGAATTAAAGTCAGCTCTTGAGAAATTTTCGAGGAATCATTTTCACCCAATCACTTTTAGTTTTGGCCCCCCCAAAACCCTTTTATTGTGAATAGTGTCCATGTATTTTTATAATAATTTTGAATTATTTAAACAATTGTTATTCGTTTAAACTATTTTTTCTTTCTGTTAGTTGTAAAAAGTTATTATATTTTGGGATACATAATTTGAAGTTAATGAATGTTGAACGTAGTACTTTTTTTCAACATATTTTGTAATTATTTTCACAGCTTCTATTTGCTCAAACAATTTTTCTCCTTAAAATCGCAAAAAGTTATTACCTTCTAGAACTAATAACACAATTGACAAGTGTTAAAAGTAAGATATATTTTTTAGAATATTTAGTGAAGTTTTAAACAATTGTCATTTGTTTAAACAATGTTTTGCCTGTGAATAGCGTAAAGTTATTCTTTTCTGCAATAAATGACACAATTAACGACTGTCAAGAGTGATATTTTTTTGTTTAAGATATTATGTAATTATTTAAACAACTAGTAATCATTCATTCGCGCCTTTTCACAGGGAAGATTTAAAAAAATCTTATTTTTTCTAATTTTTAACTATGTCGCTTATCATTCAGTATTTTCTTATCTTAGGACGTACATTATATATTTGTTAAGCAATAATAATTTGCTCAAGCAATGCAATTGAATTGTTCCAAGTATAGACCTGTTTACATTCTCATAAGAGAAGTGATAATATTTGTGTAAAATTGGCGCCCCCCCCCCTTCGTAAAAGTTTCTTGTTTTGAGATCTTTTAAACCTTAAAAACAGGTTTTTGGGAACGCGTTTGCCTAAGTGTATGTGTTTGCCTGTGTGTTTATATTTGTCTGTGTGTCTGTGTGTTTGCCTGTGTGCCTGTGTCTGTCTGTAAATTTTTAGACTGTTAGTACGATAGCTTTTAAAAGGTCAATTTCCTTAACCACTCACTTTTGATAGAAATCCAAAAAGTTAGAGCATTTACTGTTAAAAATATTTTCAATTTTAATATAAATTTAATATACATTTCTATATTAACTCTAAAAACTCGGTATATGAGATATTCATAAAAAAATTGCATATTAAATTTTATATACATGTATATTGATTAATTTTCAGGAAAGTCAGGCAATTTCACTTTACACAAATTAAAAATTAATTTGGACAGTAATTTCCAATTTTAAATAATGACGCTATTTTTCAGTTAAACTTAATTTCCCTGCGTTTTAAATGGCAAGTTCAATTAGGTGAAAAATTAACATACCTAACCAAAAGCAGCGGGCCTTACGACCAAATTATGACATTTGCAGTGAATTTTTGAACAACATTTCACCAGGACGTTGCTTTTTAATACAATAAAAGATTATCACAACAACTTTATGCATTTTTTCAGCAAATTAAAAATTCTAGTTATGATCGCACAAAAAATAAATCAATAATTTCATTCTGCCGTCAAACTATGGAACTATGCAACTATGCACAGTTTTTGTTTAGTTCGTAAAAAATAAAATTGGAAATATAAAAACTAAATTTTTCTAACAACAAAACAAGTTGCAGTACAAAATTTGGATGCAGTTTCGAACAACTTGATTCTCCGATTTTATTTAAACTCCGTATACTTATGTACTTTGACGCGCTGATTACGAATATAATAGTGAACATTTGCGACAAGGCGATTTTCATAGTGAAACCATGAAAATCACAAAAATAATAGTTGCGTTTATATAACCTAATATGCAAAACTTTGCAAAACGTTTTAAACTAGTAGCTTCCATAGGGGGGAGGGGGGGGCGTAAAGTCAACCCTGTGATTGATCTCAAATATAATGTTGATCAATTGCTTATCCCTTTTTGAAGGTCACGTGAATGCGGGAAGGCACCTTAGTGAATGTTTACAAAAAATAATGTTGGTCAATCCCCTGCTAAACCCCTGATGCTGATTATATGTAGTGGTCACAAAAATTCAAAGAGATGGTCTACAAGAGTGCTCTTGTGCACTCCTCCTCGTGAGAGAAATCGTCGCATCTTCCGCTAAGATAATTGGACGTTTTAAGTGTGCGCTCTGGTATCGCGATTCACAAACTCTTTGGAATGATTCACAGTTTGGTAAACGAACACATGATGTTCGAGATTAATATAACCCTCCCAACAATCGGTGTGGATCTCCGTCCCTTCCGCGACATGCTTTTTATTAATTCTATTAAAGTAGCCTTATCTCCCTTATTATCGGGCCAGATTTTCAACCGATAGTTGTAGGGATGTCATCTGTGGATCATTTCGAGGATGCATGATCCTTCCACTACACGTCCTCGCTCGTATTTTCTCGGCTGATCTTGCACCTACTTATTTCAACTACTTCACCGACACCTCCGATGCGACCTTCCTCTTTGAAGTGTCTGTCAAAAGTAACCATGCAATCTCTCTAAGAAAAGAGAAGCAGTCTGCAACAGTTTTCTAAAAAATCGACTGACCCTTTACCATGCTGCTTTCGTGGATCTTATTATAAAAATTGAAGCCTTTAGCGAAACAGTAAGAAATGAGCATACAAGCCGCTGTGGAAATGTTGCACCTCTCAAACCACGTATTTTCCGCAACAGTATTAGTGTGAAGATACTCGCCTGCTTTATAACACAAGAACTGGCCGCAAGTCATTTTAGATTCTAAAAGAGTCATCTTCTTCTTGTGTTTCGAGCAAAATCGTTTAGTTCGAAGGAGTTCGATTTGACACAACTATTGAAGTTTTTTCATCTTTTCTGGAGAATCATACACAAACTGAAAACATTATGTTTTGCCCGTTGTTTTGTCCGTACTCGGGAGAAGAAAACCTCGAAAATAATCAATGCACGCAAGAAATACGCGCCCATAAGTACTATGAGCACGGACGGTAGAGAAAGACTGGTGGCTTATTGCATTAAAATCTGTTACACTTCACCAGATGTATCAGAATTTTTTGATAACTATCATTAGTCGAAAAAAATTTTTAAACCAAAAAATGAGTATCGAAATAAGATCTGCAGCTTTTGTTCGAAATATTTCGAGAAATTTTGCTTATCGGATGAGCTAAACGCTGAAAACCTTGATTGTTCAGGGTTTTTTGTATGAAAATTGATGTATCACTAATTTTCGCAGAAACTATCACTCGTAGATAAAAATGTTAAAACAAAAAATGTGTAACTCGATGAGATCTACAAATTTTGTCAAGAATATTTGACCACATTGGCTTAGATAAATGCAAAAAGCTATCATTTTTATGGGGTTTTCATGAAAATTGATGCATTACTAATTTTCGCAATAACTATCACTTGTACAGAAAGATTTATTACGAAAATATATGTATCTCGATGAGATCCATAACTTCTGTTAAAATGATTTTGCGAAATTTTGCGTAATGGCTCAGATAAACGCATAAAACCATAATTTTAATAGGTTTTTTATGGTTTCACCATGAAAATTCAGTTATTCGGAACATTATCCAAAATACGTCGGCTTCAATACCAATGCATATTATGAGTGATAATAACGTACATTTATTAAAAGGATATACATTTTCAAGATACCTAAGATTACAATGTCATGCAAAATAAGGAACAAACGATAAAGTAATGATGATAAATAAAATTTTCACTTAATTTGGCATTAACTAAATAAGCAATCCCAAACCGAGGTACAGGACGATACGTTGCGCCGCCACATATGGATCATGACGCCACGCCGCGATGTAGCGCGCGCATGTATTTCGGCAAGAAGTTAGAGGTTTCAACTGCTTTTGCCACATACTTAACTTGGATTAATGAGGACACATTAAATTAATGTAAGAAGATCTAGAGCAATTTTTCTTCGTTACATTATACTTTCAAGAATTATCATATTATATCATTTTTATTTTTCAATGTTCAGATTGTCTAAATAAATAACAGTAATATGACGAGCACTATACCTCAAGGTATAGGGTACGCTGGATAAAATGCAACATCAATCAGTTAATTAAATGTCAAAAAATAACTCGATTAAAAAGCGATTTAGAGTAGTAGTATATATTCTTTGATGATGTAAGCTTCACCTTGAAAAATACACACATCAAAATTACATTTCAATCATAATTTATAGGGCATTGAAATCAGAGCGTAGCACCATACCCCACCCTACCCTACATTTGATGTATGCCAATAGTATTGAACATGATGTAGCAAAGATCGCTTTTCGACAAAATCGAGTCCAAAGTACAAGAGAGTGATAAAAATGTGTCTTTTAAAGCTGAAACAGTTTTAATAAAAGAGAATTCACAATCATCAAATAACTATTGTCAATTTTTATACTTTTAGTTTCAAAAAGTGTGTTCACAAATTCAGGGGTAGTGCAATTGAAAGTTATTGGCATTAAGATCTTTCTTAAAGTGTATAAATAAATCAGAACCTAAAACTGGTTTTAAAAAAGGACTATACTTTTCTTAGGGCAATTAAATTTAATTGTTCGAAGAATATAGGGCATACGTTCTGAGATAAGCAAATAGTAAATAATAAGCGATATAGTGTAGGAGATTCGAAAATACTAGAGTTTTCCTTATCTTTCCTGAGCACAAGTGAGTGATTATTGTTTTAATGATTGTGACTAATCTTAAACAAAAAAAATTTTATTGGCAAACTTAGTTAATTGTGTTATCAAATGCAAAAGAAATCATTTTTGGCGCCTCACAGAAAAAAATTGTTTAGAAAAATAAAAATTGTTTAAATAATTACTAAATATTAGAGAATAATTTTACTCTCAACATCCGTTAATTTTGTCATCAATTTTAAAAAATTGTAAACTTCTTACGATTTTAAGGAGACGTCATTGTTAAAGCAAATGAAAATCGGTCAAATAATTACAAAATATGTTAAACAAGAAATGGTACTTCTGATATTTATCAACTTCAAATCATTAATCACGAAAGACAATAACTTTTCATAATTTACAGAAGGGAGCAAATTATTTAAACAAATAATTGTTTAAGCGATTGAAAATTATTTGAAAAGTACTTGAAAATTCTTTACTAGTCGATAAAAAATTATTCAAGTTAAAAATAATTCCAAAAATACCGTCTTTACTACAATTTAATATAAGACTGCTGTTTTGCATTTTTCTGAGAATTTTACGGGCACAATAAAAGGAGATTATGGAAATTTAAATGTAAAAGTTATTAGGTGGAAATTATTCCTTGAACATTTCTAAAGACCTGATTATACAGTCCACTCTATTTACCTTGCCGCGTTTGGGACCTTAGGGGAGTAATTTTCGTGGAAACGATATTCCCCCACTCTCGATTCTGACCAGTCCTCGATGCGAGTTGTTGCGCTCTCTATTTACGTTGCCACGTGCATCAGCGCGTAATGCGTAGTGAAACAATACAGCTCTCAATATCTTCACGTTTAATATTTGTTAGTTTTTACTATATATACATACGTTTTCTTTTAAAATCCTGTTGTAGACCTTATTAACAAAGCATAAAATGACTTTTTGCACTTTAAAATTGCGTTCAGAGATCTATAACCAGCTAAAACATTGACGGCAACTTAAATAGAGAAAGAAACAATTCCCGGACGTCGAGCCGTCGCAGTCGTGGTGGTTAAAGAGCTTGAGCAAGAATAAAGGGGAACGGCAAGGTAAAAGAGGCAAAGTATTTAAAGGCGACTGTACTTTAATTTACTAGAAGTTTTTAATAAGTACCTCTTTTTCCATTTTTCTAAAAATCGAGCTTTTTATATTTAAACCACCAAGTTAATTTTAAAAGTCCGGGGCACGGGTAAAAGTTTTAAAAAAACAAACAAGAAAATAACAGATTTTATTTTTTCAAAAAATTAACTAATTAGGAAGGATCGATCACCAAAAATCGTGAGCTGGATTTTTACGGGTGGAGCACCCTAGTGCATAGTTGTGCCACCGATCCTCGACGTGCACAGTTGGGCGAAAATTCCCTTTTAAGCTATAATAATGAATTGTGACACTAAACGCAAAAAGTTTAAATTTAAACTGGCTATATAACAAATATTTTACAAGACTTAATAAAACGCTTTTTTCGGTAAATGAATAATTATGCAAAAAGATTAGATATCTATTTAATGAATATAGAAGATATCTGGAATAAAGAATTGTTCAACATATAAATGGTTTGGTATTATGTATATTCTACTTACGAATGAAGTAAAAAAACGACACAAACAAGAAGGCCAACTTGAGAATAGATATCTTCATTTTACCATAGGCACAGAGAAATTACTTGTTAAATTGTAAAATTACTTGGTAACTGAATGAATCTGGAATATTTTCTACTTGTATATATATACTAGCTATTATCTTATTATCGATGACGATATTACTTATTTCCAGGATAAGATTGTCCCACCTTCGCTGGCTTCTACTCCTTCAACTTCACGACAGCGACCACCACCCCAAACCTCTGGAACTGAGCAGAAGGAAGTGATGGTGGAACTCAAACATGTAGCCTTTAAGTCGATTTCCCCTCTCTGGGCAAGCCTGGTCAACCTGTAGGCCGTTCATTAGCGTCGCGTTAAGCGTATTTTGTTTTTGATCAATGAATCATCTTTGTTTACGAATAGCCCAGGTAAGACGGACAAATCCCCTCTTCCCTTTCCAGATTCACAAATCAAATTTGCAAAATTTTCGAGTTTCGTTCTGAAGAGCTGGAAGCGTCATTCACAGAATACGTGTTATATTGTACTCATATAATTTCTTCTTTGGAGCAAGAATATACAAACAAATATAGCAGGAAATCTGCCCAAATTTTTATTTCTTCATTTTGCAAATGCTACTCCCTAAATTTTGTTCTTTGTTTATAATACGTGACAAATAATGTCGAGAATAAATTATATAATACATGAATTTTATGTAAGTCCTTCTGTAGACTAATAGAAGAACACAGTCAGTTCTGCTTTATCTCACATATATAACCATATTGTTTGAATAGTCGAAGACTAGGTAGAGATGACGTTGTATCTACAAAAACACTTTAAATGCAAACTATTTTCGCAGTATTGTGAAAAATTCTTGCCTTAGAATTGTCTAATCTAATTAGTAGGACGAGTATATTATTGCCAAATAGAAAATATGTTATATAGAAAAACTATTTTAAAATATGCTCACTGTTTGAACAAAGATTCTAGCAAAACAGTTTTTTTTTTTACTGAACATTATACCTGCCAAGACTTTTACTTTTCTTACAACAACTAAAAAATCAGATTCTTTTTATATTAAATCATTTTTTAATGAAATTCTCTACGTCATTTTCACCACTTATAATTTTTTTTTACTACTCAAGTACGACGCAAATGTACTCATATGTATTGCCATTCAAAAATCTAGAATTACAATACCCTTAAAAAAATGTTGGTATCATGACCCCAAAGAACTACAGCACCTTAAAATTTTTTTGCATTCTTGAGAAATCAAACAAGATATGGTAGTTAAAACCCTTTAGAAACTGAAAAAATGTTTAGAAAAATGTTTTTAATCATAAAATGATCTGCATTCTTTTCAATACGACTTCAAATGCGCTCATAATATGCGCCATTAGGGTGATCGAAAAAAATTCATTAATTTTTTATGCATATTGCCCAGAATTTTTGTCGAATCCACACAAAAATGAATCTATTTTCTTATTTCAAAAAAAATATATTTATAGGTGGCGCAAACTCCATAAAATTTAACACGTATTTCCCACAAAAAAATAGGCTTTTATGAATTTTATTAGGATTAGACAATATTTGGCAAACCAATTTGAAACTCAACATTTCCAAATACAAGAAATACTACCTTAAGCTAATAATTAGATGAATAAATAAATTGTTCAAACAATTTGTCATCATTTCTAAAAAAAATTACTCTTAGAATAGAGATGGAAAGTCGCAGTCTTTTCAAAAAAATTTCACTTTTTGTCCAATTTTAAATAAGAATAGGGTGATAGTTAATGTAAACATAATTCTTTAAACAATTTGATATTACTGTTGATAATATTTTCTTGTAATAATGGTAGAAAATTGCAGTATCTTCAAGAAATTTTCAATTTTAGTCAAATTTCTAATAAAAGTGAGATAACCATTTATTTAAATTTAATCAAATTGATTTTTTTAACAACTTATAGTTACTCTAAATAATATTATATTTGAATAATGTTAGATAGATGCAGTTTTGTCTAAAATATTCAACTATTTTACAATATTTACTCAGAGTTTTGTACAAATTTGTACTTAGTGAGTAAATAATTAATGCAAATTAGGGGCGGTATAGATTTTATGGATTGATCTGGAATTTCCGTGCTGCTTATTTAAACAATATGTTCGTTCTGCAACACTGCTTTTAACCAGGTTGCTGATCCATCTCTCTAGCAATCATCCCAAGCAAAAAGTCTTACAAATTTATGATGTAGAAGTCCCTACTCGGGCCCATTATTTTCTAAGGTTTTTTGTTTGAAGTATCATTCACTCCACTGGAACTCTTTTTCATGCATTTCTTATGGACTACATTTGGGACCTGTTCATCTAGAGACTCGTTTATCCTGAGATTCGTTTATCGGAACATTAAGAACTCGTCTATCGAGACGCTCAGCCGTTTCCCTAAATCCCACTATTAAAGAGCCACGTGATGCCTCAACCAATGGCGATAAGCGCGGAGCGCCTTCGATTTTAAATATGCGGTGACCTCGGTTGACTCGATGAACCAATAAAATACTTACCCTTAAACGAGCTTAATTAGGTAAGAGCCAATACCGCGTTCCAATAATACGAGACCCATTTGATTCGGGGTCGTTCCGATAAACGAGTCCCGACTGTATTCGTCTACCAATTTTCTGTTTTGGCACAACTCTTACGTTTCCTTTACGCTAATGCATTTTTTATACATCCTTTCAACATGTCCGGTGGATCTCAACGAATTTTTTTCACACATGTCAACTAGAGTTTCCTCTTAACCACATTCTTTGAGAATTATCTCATTACATTCTTGTTCCATCAGCGTTTCACCGCACATCGTGAACAGCAGTTTTATGTCGAACGTATACTCAGGTGGAAATCACATGTCCTGGCGTGCAAAAATAAAACACTTTGTTCCTGAATTAATTCATAACGATCTGAGAAAAGCAAAAGTTTGCTCCTTCGACAAGAACTGCTCGCCCACATTTCTGTAAAATCTTCTGTGCATTTTCTTCTCCAGTAAATGTTGCCAAAAAATTTTAACTTTTGCTTTCCTCACTGTCGCTGTTAGATTTGAGGCATCCAGATGGAAAAACGCACTTTCCTTACTTCTAAAGTTAAAATTCAGGCTAAGGGTTTCGGACGCCTGCTCTGCGGCTCTGTAAGAAAACGCTCATTCGCTTATCATTTCGTGATTCCTGACCACTTTTAGCAGAGGAATTCTGCTATTTACAACGATATAAGCTGTATTAAGAACAAATCTGTTATGAGGACATTGGAAATTCAAAAGTCCGCCTCCGTCAGGAGGATTGCCAGGAGAATTGCGTATTGCGAGAAATAGAGGCATAAGTATGATGCAAAAGAGTTAAGGACTCATAGTATCGCCTTGAAAGACACCTTTTTATAAGGTGACGTTGTTGGTTGTCACACGATAATTTTCAGATGAGATAGTGAATCTAGTTTTCCAAAGGGGCATCAATCTCCCTACGCATTTCACTATATGTAGATTAACTTTCATGCTTCTAAACGGACAGATGATAAGTGTATGAGACGTTGAATTGGACGCTTTTCAATAGCGATCATCTCTTAGAAGGTACCTGCTTTCCGAGGTTGGTTTTAATGTTGCTTTTTCCTCTTTGTCTGCAGCTTGTTCATACAGCGGTTGGGAAAGCGTTTCACGTATATTTCTATTTTTCTTAAGGTAAGTGGCTTGATTTTGCAGAGTCATATGCGGAACGTGCTGATGCTCTGGTAGTTTAAGGCACCACAAAGTGTGCTTACGCGCTATAAAACTTGATTGAACAGGGATAATGTTGGCATCGCAGCAGTCTAGCTAGTCATCCTTGAGTAGATTAGTCAACTTAATGTGCGCATTTGTTCGGTTTGTCGTCGTGTTTGCATCTAAATTATTTCTAGCACCCCGAACTTGCGGGTGATTGGCACTGTTGGCTGATCTATTTTCGGACGCTGTGCGCGCTCAATCGTTTCAAACCGCATCTACAACTTTGAGGTGGTTTGGTGATGTCATTGTTGTTCTTACGAGCAGCCAGAAAAAGAATTTGCGTATCCTTGTAGAGCCTTGTATACAAGAATAAGGCTGGATAGTCTGAGAGGTCGCCCGGTATCCCAGAGTCACTGTTGAAGACACCTTACCCAGGTGCTATTTAGCTTAAGGCACGGTTGTTACGCCTCTGTTTGGAGGTTATTCCATCGGGACCATTTCTGGACAATTTTTTGCGACTGCTTATTAATTATTGCAACCATATTAACCAGAAGCCCTTGGTACATGGACTCTCTTGCGGAACCCGAGGACGCGTTTGGTGGCTTTGTCATAGAACCTCCAGTTCGATTGCAAAGGAAACGAAACTGGATCTGGAGGCACTCCAGGGCTGAATCGAACCTCTATCTTGTGCGAGACAGGCTAGGATATGTCTACAGTGTTATTACACAGCCCCTGGGAACTACTTTAAAATATTCACCTCAGACAACCCTCAAAGACTTTATTTAATATATCTACATTTAGAGTAATATTTTACGACAAACTGCGTTTAATATATTTTCTCTCATAGTTATGTGGCACGTTCCATAGAAACTACCCCCTTCACATTTAACAAACCAAGTCACAGCTGCCTGCAACTGAAACAGCCAAAAAATTTAAAATAAAAAATAATCACCACACACAGCTTTGCAAGTCTCTAATATATATATATATATATATATACCCTCACAGTCATATTCCAGAACCCCTAGGAACTACCCCTATCGCATTCAACAAAACAAGTTTTAGCTGTCTTTAACTAAAACGCCAAAAAATGTTATGATGAAAATAAAAAGTTGTTTTAGGTAATTATTTTTTACTCAAAATTTTCTTGGCGGTTTCAGTTGAAGGCAGCTGTGACTTGGTTCGTTAGATGTAATAGGGGTAGTTTTTAGGGATCGCCAAATATTACTATAAGAATGGATACATTAAGTATAGTCTTTTAAAGTTGCCCGTTGTAATTATTTTCAATTTTTAATTGTTATGACGGTTTAAGTTATAGGCAGCTGAGACGTGGTGCGTGAAATGTAACAGGGGTTGTTTCTAGGGGTCTTGGAATATCACTGTGCAAATAGATATATTATCTAGAGTCTTGGAAAGTTGTCTGAGGTAATTATTTGTAAATAAAAATTTTTTGTTTGTTTAAGTTAAAGCTAGCTAAGACTTGATAAGCTAAATTCGATAGGGGTAGCTCCTATGGGTTGTGCAATATTACTGTGATGGTAGATATATTAAACGAAGTCCTTAAAGGTTATCTGCAGTGATTATTTATAATATAAAATTGTTTTGATGTTTTTAGTTAAAGACAGCTTAGGCTTGGTTCGTTAAATGTGATGGAGGTATTTCCTAGGGTTTGCAAAATATTACTGTAAGGGTAGATATATTGAACAGAGGCTTCAAAATTTGTCTGATAATTATTAAATTTCAAATTATTTTGGCAGTTTTAAGGGGCAGAGGCGATTAACTACTGGTATCAATGAACTTGACCTTGGATCCAATTTTAAATGTTTTTTGAAGCTCAAAATGGTTTTTTTAAAA
This sequence comes from Amphibolips quercusostensackenii, assembly GCA_032357855.1. NCBI lineage: Eukaryota > Metazoa > Arthropoda > Insecta > Hymenoptera > Cynipidae > Amphibolips > Amphibolips quercusostensackenii. Next base: position 3,182,271 of record JAUELO010000337.1, read on the forward strand.
TGGAAACCCCTACTTGTCATTTCAGATTTAAAAAGAGCGGGAAATTTCACGTTTAAAGTGATATTTTCATAAAGGTCATGGCAAGGTGAAATGAAAGTCAAATTTGCGATGATGTTTAAATAATGAATGTTCGCTCGGAGTTGATATTGGGAACAACAAAATGTTTCAGACAAAAGTTATCACAGGCAGAGGAATCACCTACTGGCACCAATGACCTTGACCATGAATTTGATTTTCAAGGTTAGTTAAAGGTTGTTTATCGCAAATTTAACTTTCCTTTAACCTTGTCATGACCTTCATAAGTATCATTCTTAACGTGAAATCTCTTGCTCTTTTCAAATCTGGGGTCCAGAGTAGGAGTTCTTATTTATAAAAAATCACATTGAACTTAAAATAATCTTGAAAATCAAACACAAGGTCAAGGGCAACAAAGTTTTGCAATACTACTGTGCAAGTAGATATGTCAGCTAGAGTCTTGGAATGTTGTCTGAGGTGTTCAATTTCAATTAAAAATTGTCTGGCGATTTTAGGTTTAGGCAGCTGACACGTGGTTTTCCACAAAGATGATGACTTAAGCCACATAGTGAAATCTTCAACAAAAAGATTATATTTTCAACAAATGACATAAATCGTCTACCAAATAGATGAATTTTCAACTTACGAAGGAAAAATTTTTAACCAAAAATACAATAGTTAAATGTTTAGATGAAATTTTTTTGTAAAAGTCTAGAAATTTTCAATAAATTAGTGAAAAATTATCAGTCGAAGAAGTAAACCTAACAAATAAAATAAATTTTTAATAAATCATTTTAACTTTCCACCAAGTAGTTGTAATTTTAACCATAAATGATCAATTCTCAATTAGATAGTTATTTTTTCAAACAAAAAAATGACCCGAATATTGAAAAAATCGTAGAACTTCTTCAAAGATAAGTTTATTTAAGAAACTTATAATAAATTCTATAGAAAATAAATTTTTATAAATAAAAGCATCAAATAGTGTGAAAATCTTGGTAAAAATAAGACTACAGCTACTTATAGGTCAGGGGGGAGGGGTGTAAATATCTAATAATACTGAACTAATCCTAATTATTTAAAAGTATTCAGAATATTTTCTCATACGGTTTGAGAAATTTGCAATCATAGATTTCGGAAAATGTCCGGCTTTTTGGATCTTCACTACATCTTATAACACTGGTCAACAAAATGTGACCTATGTGCTCATGGAATGAGATATGTCATTTTTAGAGAAATTTTTTGTGTTGAATCCTAATCTGGCCTCAATTTCTCTGAAGCACATCAGGTTATTGAGATTTTTTTGATAATATTTTTTTGGTAATTACAAATCAGGAGATAAAATGTTAAGAAAAAATTTTTAGTAAAAATCAAATTATGATTTCGATGCATTTTTCAATGCCAAATCCAACGTCGGACGTGTTTCTGTGAGTTGCCAATTTAAGGGCTTACACGTACTTGAATCGAAACATTGTACTGTATCTAGTATTTCATTCTACTGCAATCTTCAATATCTGCGAATTTCACATTATTTACAAAGTTTATTATTTTTTGATTGTTGACAGTATTCAATTCTTTGGATTCTTAAGCAGATTTTAATCACGCAGGCGTGACACGGGCGTTGTACACGCGATACAAAGGATTGGTCGGGAGAAAGTGTACATAGCACATGCGCTACTTCCCTCTACTAGAGCGCATGCGCAACTTTTCTCTACTATGTCACATGTAACAGCTTTGAGCTCTCCTGCGTATCGTGCTCCGTGCTGTTTTCATTTTATGATAGACCTCTGCGGAGTCACATGTATGCTACCTATACTCTAGCACTAGAACTCATTTCTATTAAACCCTAACTCATGAGCGCAACAATTTCAAAATGAAGCGTAGTAGCAAAAATCATCTTGATAGCTTCTGCTACGCTTGCGGTGTTTTTGTCCCAAAAAAACAGAGACAAAAGACTTTTTCTGCAATGCGAGAAGGTTACGAGATCTTTTTTTAGATTTAGGCCGAAAATGGGAAAAATCTTGCATAGCAAACAGTTGCTGCTTGACTTGTTCCATTACATTGAGGTCAGTATACGAGGGTGGATTGATAAGTTTCCGGCCTGACCAAGAAAAACAACGTTTTTAGGAATTTTTTTTTTTATTTCTCAACATAATCTCCTCCAAGGCTGATACATTTCTCATAGCGGTGTTCTAGTCTAGTAA
>JAUELO010000337.1:3210333-3227959 GCA_032357855.1 Amphibolips quercusostensackenii
ATGCAAGAGGCTGTACTTCTGGGATTACTTCATCTCATCCGTTACCACTGTTCCTTTCAACATTCTAAAAAGGTTGGTAGCTCTAAAAAAGCATCTAGAGTTAAAAGCTTTACCTTTGACTGCAGCGTCTGCCGCGTAAGGTCATCCGCGGCCAGCGACCGGTATCCATAGAACAATGTCTTAAGATGGAATTTCGCTCAAATTTCCCACTCTTGCTTACCATCTAGGACAGAAGGAGCAGGAGTGGTTGACGTACACGTTCCGGTTGCGTCGAGATTGGTTCCTTTCAAGAACCATTATTGTAGCTTACGGAGCCTACAACTTCTCCAATATAAAAATTTCTCTAATTTTTCCAATACTTGACGAATGTAAATAATCGGCCAATATCTAAATCACTTGGGTCAGCTATTATAACTTTAGTATATACCAGCAGTCTTTTTACAGAATTATTTGGAAATCAAGAAAGAGGAAGAAAAAGAAGTAGGACGGTCGACCCAGCTCCTACTGAAGTTCATGTCAATCCGGCTAAAATTCAAGATTTGAAAAGATTTCCAGGTCCTAACAATTATCGTGAAAATTCGTTTGTCGGGGGATCTAGACAGCATACGTTTATGGATTTGCTTGCATCACAGCATACTTACGAGGCTGATGCAGCTCCACTAAGATACTACGGTGCGTTAAAAATTTATATATGTTATTAAAAATTTGAAAAGACAGCATTCTTAAAAATTAATTTTTTACTAATAATTTCAATATTTTATGCCCTGTCAAAAATGTATCTTGCCTAATTAGAAATGCAACTGCTTAAATCGAATTCCATCTAGATTGTTAAAAATTCATATTCCTGGTAAAAGATTCTTAATTTTAGTCGAAAATGGTTTGGTTTAAAATTGAAATAAATTCTTAAAAATCCTTTTTTTTATGAGCAATAGATTTTTGGAATTGTAAACATCACTTTTTCCTTTTTGCTTCAAAGTTTATCTTTTTTGGTGAAAATTGAAATACTTTGGCGAAAAATTTAACTTTTTTTATTCCCGGTGACAAATTAATCTACGTTTTTGTTCAAAATTTGTTTTTTCCCATGTTTTGAAATAATCTCTTTATGCCAAAAATGTAGAGATACCATTTTTTATTTGAGGTTTATCCTTTTTAGTTTAAAAGTCATTTATCCTGTAGAAAATTTTTCTTTTTAGACTTTAGATTCAACAATTTTGTTTTAAATTCATTCTTTGTAGTTTTAAAAGTTCAAAAATTGATTTAAAGTTTTTTCGAAATTCAAAACCATCCTTTATTAAAATGTTGTAATTTTCGTTTCAAAATTTACCTCATTTCGTTAAAAGTTTATTTAATTTCTTGAAAATTCGTTGTTTTGTTGTTTGAAATTCATAATTTAAGTTAAAATACATATTCACTGAGTGTGAAATTATTCTTTTTATTTAAAAATTAATGCTTTTGGTTGTCAATTGATTTTTTTGTTAAAAATGTATTCACTTCGTAGAAAATTCAACAATTTTATGATAGTCTTTGTTTAAAATTTACGTATTAAGTTGTAAATATAAATTTACAAATGAAAATTGAACCATTTAGTTAGAAATATATATTTTTTGTTGAAAATTTTACAGTTTTGTTAACAAGTATCCCTTCTGGTTAAGAAGTGACTACTTTGATAAAAACTTGTCTGTTTCTGTTGACTTAAACGGTTCTTTTTTAAAATAAAAATTTGTTTTACCTCCTGATATTCATGAGCAAGTGAGACTTCTTACGAAAAAACTTTTTGTAGATTCCTAGGCTTTTTCAAATATATACAATGATTAGAAAATTTAAAAGCTCTTACAAGAGTTAAACAGGAAAACTTTATTCAATTTTTCTTCTTTTTTTACTTTAAAAAATATCTATTTTACGTGGCTTTTTAATCATCTGAGCCTTATTCAGACAATTTTTATTGTACTGATTATCTATCTATTATTTATAATAAAAATGAACAAAATAAATTTTTGACTTTTAATAGTTCACAAAGTCTTCTGTACGAATTTTCGTTCATTTTAAAGTCCAGAACTTCAGAACATATACATTCCAAGTATTTCTTGTACTCGCAGATATTCCTGAATGTGCCCATATATACTTTCAAGTATTCCAAAGTATTCTTTCACTATATAATAACAATAAACTAATAATGTGCTACTTCTTGTAATAAGAATTTTTCTTAATACTTTGCAAATGTAGATCCTTCGAAAGGAACTTATGGATTAGTCACACCTAGCGGTCACCATTTGCCTCTGGCTGTAATAAATTTACAAAATCACAAGGCAGAAAACTTATCTGGTTCTTCAGATGATGGCAGTAAGCGGAAAGTATCTGAATCTACCTCACCTATGATGCACCATCCGTCTCAGGCTTAAAAATATCGTAGAAATCTCAGGACACATACCCCATCTGCTTCTTATAATTTTGAGGATCCGAATCCATATTCATCTATAAAGAGCATGAACGCAATAGCATCAGTGAGGACCTTCGTTTATTGAAAACTAAGATAATTTCTAGAATCGCTAACAACATAATTTCCAGAATCAGTAAACCTATAATTTTCAGAATCAGCAAAAATATTATTTTTAGGATTTGCAAGCACTTAATCTCGATATAAACAGTTATAATCATCACCATCAAACAGATTCCTAATGGTTATCATAAAGCGAATTTCTCTGGGGGTCCTTCAAGATGTTAAGATTCTGGCTAACCATATTCATACTTACAAAAAAACCAATGATATAACGCGTAAGCGTTTTCATGTCACAATTGATGCTAATGTAAAAGCCTTCTCTAATTCAAACATGTATGTTTTGAAAATACTTTCTTAATGTAATATTTTTTTTAAATACATACATTATTAGCTTTCAATACTGTACTTATGGTGTTTCCTTTTTTATGGACTGTGTTTATTATAATAGGCTCATAAAACAAATATTATGTACATTTTCAATCTTCTTTTTATCTTAATCGGAAAAGATATTATAATCAAATAACTTAAATCAGAATTTTCATGACTTAAACATGTTTTGACTATATAATCAGTCATTTCTTCTAAAAAAATTATCGCTTTATCTTATAAATTAATTGATATTGGCTGATTTTGCTTCCTCATAGATAAAGCTTTTGTAATGGTAACATTATCGAAAATTTAAAAATATATTTAATTAAACATTTTCCTATTATAAATGTCTAACACAAAGTTCTAAACAATTGTCCTGATGTGTGTGTGTGTGTATGGATGTGTGCATGTGTAAATGTCACACTTCCTTGTGAACTCGATAATTTACAAATGGTTTCAGAAAAATTGATGAAATTTGGAGGTCTTATTTTTACTGATAATATCTAGAGTCTGACATAAATCAAAGTTGAAGCAAGAACATAAAAGATTCCTTGGTTTACATTTAATCAATTGACCTACGATATTAATACATTTATAAATTATTTATTATAATTCAAAGTTAATGCGTGAGTAAAAAAGATGTGTTGGTTAGTAAATAATCGATTGACCTATGACTTTAATACATTTGATTGAAGAGTGAGAAAGCTATGGTAATACATAATATATAAAAACGGTTTTTTAAAATACAAAATTTTGTTAATAACATATTTTAAAATTAATAAAATAACGGAAAAGATTTTTTTATACGAAGCAAATTGATTGAAGTACAATATTTATACACTTTATCAAAGCGTAAGGGAGCTTTGCTCATTCGTCGTATTTGAAACATCTGTGGTAAACAGAAAACCTTTTTTCATCAACATAATACAGAGTTGACGCATGAATGAAAAGAACTTTTTGATTATTAGTTTTCAAAAAAAAAAAATTCTGACAATGTTTTAACAAAAATCATGCAGCTTGGGAAAGAATAGCGCGCGATATAATTCCCCCCTTCTCTCTTCCAGCTAGAAAAATTACCATTTTAAATAAAAAATTTAATTTGTCTGATTTGCCATTGTGTTCAAAAAAATTTTTGCGTTTTTTTGTTATTTTGTATTTTTTCTTAATTTCTATTCCTGAAGTGACCAAAATAATAACTTTAGTTTGTTTATTAATTAAAAACTCACGAATGATTTCTTTACAAGAAAGCAAATCCATTTGCTGACAGAAAGCGAAGTGTTCGCGAAATGAGCACCATATAAATTTTATTACAAATAAAGTGATGATACTCAAAGTTAAATTCACGGCTAGTTAAGTTTAATGATAACTTAGTCCTGAATAATTTGCCTTCGGGGTATTCTCCGGGATATCAAACCGTTGCATGTTATTCTATATGGAAGTTGCTATACATCTGATTGAAAGTCGCAACTTAGTCGCTTTAAAAAACGTTAAATCTTCAACGATTTTTCATATTGATAATCATAGACTTCATGATTTTTCAGAGAATTTTTTTTTTAAATTTTCAGAAAAATTCAATACTGTTAAAGGATTTTAAAAGATTTGGAAGTTTTAAAAAGATGTAAGAGAGGCCCAACTCCCCAATTCTACCTAACTAGACAAGAAAAAACAGGAATTAAAGAACTCAATCCGAATAGACATCATTGTATTACCAGCAGACAAAGGGAATACAAAAGTAATAATAAATAAAGATGACTATAACAACAAAATTACGTACCTTCTGACTGACGAGACCTATAAAAAAACTTGATAGAGACCCCACTAAAACAATAGTTAGCAAAACAAAAACCATTTAAAAAAACTGTAAGCTTGCCAACAAAATAAAATCTAAATTTATACCTACTAATCTTATCTCTTTAAAACTTAACGGGCTTTCCGAAATTTACAAAAACAGCATTCTACTCAGACCGATAGTCAGTGCAATGAACTCACTAATTTACAACGTAGCATGCTACCTCAGCAAAGAACTTAATCCTTATACAGGAAACTCTATTATTCACGTCTAAATTTCTTTTGACTTTATCAGGAAAATACAACTGATTCACATTGAATCTCAAGACATCCTACTGAGTTTTGATGCAGTATCTTTCTTTATAAAAGTACCAATCTCTGGTTCAATCAATATTATTAAATCCTTTGCAAACTTTTTTTCTGATCTCATACCACTGATAGAACACTGTCTTAATGATAGTTGCTTTTCTTCTAATAAGCAATTCTAAAAACAAACCTCAGAAGCAGCAATATTATCTCCAATCACACCAGCAACAGCCAACATATTTATGGAACATATCGAATCTAAATTGTTTAACCATTCCCAGCTTCAACCGGGATTTTTGTGCCGATACGTTGACGTCACTTTTGTCATCTGGAGACATGGACTAGACGTACTCCACAAGTTTTTCGACTCCATCAATTATTCTACCCTGATATCTAGTTTACCACAGAAACGAAACAAAAATAAAAATTGCCTTTCTTGACGCACAAGTTTACAAAAGGTCTGATAACACATCAGGACATTAAGTTTATAGAAACTCTAACCATACAAACAGATACGTACATGCCTTCTCCCACCGCCACTCATCTCAAAAACAATCAGTCATCAACTCCCATGTATACAAAGCTGTCTCCATGACAGATAAAGATAACTTTAATAGAAATCACAAAACCTTAAAAAAATCCTAATAAAGAACAATTACACAAATAAACTGATTGGTGAAGCAATAAGAAAGTAAACTTGAAATAACAATTCAACACAACCTACTAAAGAAATAAAAAGAAAACCGACCACCATGCTACCCTACATCCAAGGTATCACAGAACAAATAGGAAGAATCCTCAACAAAAACAACATTTTAACCATATTCAAACCACTTGCAAAAATAGAAAACTTTTAAACAATCCAGATGAAAAAAAGGCACCTTGTCAGTGACTCGGAAGCATAGAAAGTCCCTTGCTATTGTGGGGAACTCTATATTGGAGAAACCAAAAGAGCGGTGAGCCAGCGTGTGTAGGAACCTAAGAGTTAAGTCAGGCCTAAACATTTCTAGTAATTAGCACTAGCTAAGCATCACATTGAAATCAATAATAGCATTTTATTAGACAAAATAACTGTTATTGCAAAAGCATACAATATTTTTCCAAGAAAACATATAGATGCGATTGAAATCTTTAAAAAACGATTTCACGATATCGAAAACGATTTTAAATGCTTTCAGTTAGTATAAAACTGCTGTAAATACTAAACTCTCCGCGTATTTACTGTAACCTTAACATTAACACTATGATACAATTAAAGCACGCACTGCCGCGAATGAAGCTATGGAACGACGACGGTGTTTCTAATGATTGCTTAAGACTCGCATTGAGTCGCTCTGACCCACTCCATATTTTTACTGGCTTTACTGATTCCTCGCACTAACTTACGTTATTTTCCTTATTTAGAGCGTTAGTTGCTCTAACTTGCTAACTCAAAAATCTCTCTCGATGAGGAGTTGAATTGAATTTGTAAATATTTTTGATAAGTTTCAATTATTAAAAATAAATCAATAAGTAGTAAGTGTAAGTTTAAAGTTTTTTATTGTCATAAAAAAGTTGACCACTGTGCGAACTAGCCATCTTCCACTTTTTTCTTATATAATAATTTTTTTACAAAAAAATCTTAGTGAAGAATTCATATCAAACACAATTTAGTGATGCTCCTTAATTTCAGACGATTTCATTAAAAAATTATGAATAAAAAACTACGCACGATTTTCGGTCACGCAACTGTCCGTGCCAAAAAATTTATTATAAACAATTGCTCAATAATGTTACCAAAGTAATACTCTAAAGTTTGTTCCACAAGCTTTTGTTTGCTTACGCTGCATTGATATTTTATGATGGAACTCAAAAATAATGAATAAAACAATTCATAATGCAGGAAAAAATAATTAATTTTATACTTACAAATACTTTGGTAGATCAAAAAATTTATTTTTTCAACGGTTCTGTAAAATTACAGATAATAATATTCTATGGGGTCTGAATGAAGAGTAACTTCAGCTTCATTCACTCTGACGCAGATTCGTAGATATATTCCCAGCCTACGAAACTATTCTATGTCAGAAATGTTTATTAATGAACCTATAACAATTTTACATATTCTTTCTAGCTTAACACCTAGCCTGTTAAAATGAATTTCCCCTGAAGTTCTTAGTTCTTGTATAGATTAATTCCTTATAACCTTGATAGATTTTTTTTAACCTGATTTAGATCACATTCCGAAAATGGATTTGTGAATTTTTTGCGATATTTCAAATTTAACGTTTTTGTTTGTTTAGCTTAATTTTACAAAAAGTGTACTCGGTATGTAGAATACAGTTATATAGAGCTTTAATCAAAGTTAATTTAGTAATTGACTTTTTATAGTTTAAATTTTCACGGTACTTTTTTTTTATTTGGAATCATAATGACACCCTGCTTGTTTTGTAAATTGTAAAATTCAGTTCGATCAATAATAATTCCATTTATCTGACACATTTTGTACTTTATGAAATTTACGCTGTTTTTTATTAATTGTGTTTCACAGGATTTAGTTTCTACTAGAAGATAGCTGCAGCTAATTTTTTTACAAATGTTGGTGATTCCTAGTAATTTACGGTAATTAAGAGCACTCTCTGATGTAGGAATGTAAAGAGTTTTTTGGTGGTTGGTCATTACGTAATTTTTATTCGTGATTACGGTGATAAAATTTTCCTCCTTTTGTAGTTATATCGGAATGAAGTGATTATTGTTATAGATATCTTTTTCTGAACTCAGGATTTGAATTGAGTAGACAAATTCATGTTATATTAATAAAACAGTTATTTTAACAATGTCAACTAAATATTTATAATTATCCTCTACTAACAGAATGCTGCGCTTTTTATTGTTTTCGTCCTTGAATCAAACAAACTGCCGATGCCCTCACAGAAAAGAACAAGATTATAAACATAGGTTAACACGCTTTAGAAGAACGACCTTTCATAACTTAAAATAAACAGCTAATTCTATCTAACGTATGTCCTGTTATTCCATACTCTGTACTCAAGAAATTACTAGAAGGTTTTGGAATAGTGACAGCTTCTATAGTAACCTTTTTAAAAGCTGGTTTGTCCGGCCCAGGCTTTGCTCACGTCTTGAGTTTTAGGAGACGGATATGCATCCACCTTGACAGTGTCTTAAATGTACCAGAATCCTTACAATTAAATAGTAATGACACCTTATATTGGATCTACCTATCTACTGATACTGTAACTTTCTCTTATGCAAGCATCAGGACACATTGCAAACAACTGCAAAATTGTTTTTTCAGTCCCACAAGAAAATATTATCCAATACAACAAAACTTCATCTACAGATATCTCGGGTCACCTTGAAGATAACTCTTCAGATTTTAAGCCATGCAAGTTTACACTACTCCCCCCCCCCTCCCTAGGCCCTAAATTCATGTAAGGCGTAGATTCCTTGATGGCAGGACTGAAACGGCTTCACTCTGCTAGTTTTTTATCAAAAAAATAGTAAATTTCACCAAACCTGAAACTAAATCTCGAAAATAAGAACCTCACAAATATTAAAGAACTCTTCAAAAAAGTTAAGTCAAAAAAGAAAAAGACAATAAATGATTCTTCTACAAACACAAATAGCAAAACCAATAATGAATTACTAGATCCAATGAAATTCATTATTAAAGATTCAGCAGAGAAATACACTGTTGACAAGGTACAATTGAAAACTTTATTCATCAAGGCAAGAGGAGCCTGAAATGCAGCTTCTATTGACAAAGAATATACTGACAATATCCGAGCTTTGATAACGATGATGAAAGAATTGTATCCGAGCATTACTAAGCGCATAGTAAAAATTAGATGCACCAAAATTGTTAACAAACCAAAAAAAATTTCGGTAGGTAAAGAGAACATCAACTCTGATGAAAATTCTGTCAATTTTAGAAGAGACGAAAAACTATAAGACCTAATTTTTATCAATGTCTTTGAAAATTATTTAGTGCAACCTAAATGTGTTCTACCTTAGACTTTAATTCCTTGAATTACTTATTGAAGATCAATTTCCATCTATGATGTGTTTTCAAAAGACAAATTTTAAGGATTTATTTTTCTCATCAATAAGAAACTTTACGTCTGTCTAACCTTAAAGCTACTGTCTTGTCTATCCTGACGCTATCTAAAATACGCATCTGCATTTTATAAATTTTAAATCGGAACGGAATAGGTCTCTTTCAGCTCAAAAAACTTACTGCTAAACTTCCAAAACTATGTATTTTGCTAGAAGATTTTAAGAGCCCTAATTCGCTCTGGGACTCAAACCACACTGACGCTGAAGGCAGGATAATTGAACAGCTTTGAGATGAACCTAACCTTGTCTTTTTTAACAAAAATCAACCTAAATGTTTTAGTATCTTAATTTCAACTTTTGGTTCGATAAGTCTCTCAATATTTAGTATAAATACAACCTCAAATATAAATTAGGAAACCTCTGAGAATCTTAACAACAATGATCACTTTTAAATAAAAATAGAAATATAAAAGAACTTATCCAACTCTGTATAATTATACACCAGATGGAAGTTTAAATCGCCCGACTGTGCGAAATTTCATACAGAGTTAGATGCCAGAATAAGCAGCTTGAAATTACCTTTAGAAGTTATTAAACATGAAATTGATGATATTGTTAATGCACTATTTAATGCAATTACAGAAGCAGTGCATGAATCTATACCTAAAACGTCCCTTCAATTATTTAGACATCAAGTACTTTGGTGGAATCCAAAAGTCGAGGAAGCACTTAAAAAAAGACACACGCTTATAATTTATATAAAAAGCACAAGATACTTGAACACAAAATTGAATTCAGAAACTTTGTTATAGTTCACGGAAGATAAATAAGCAGAAAAATAGAAGCTCTTAGATCGACTATACTTCTTGTTTAAAATATAACACTGCAACCTCAGAGGTGTGGAAAAAGATGAACCTATCCAGGGATAGTTATTTATTGTTTGTATCACAACCTTTATAAAATCTTATGTTGATATTGCAACAGATTAGTAAGAAATTGCTAGCGAGCTTGCCGATCACCATGCGTCAAGTTCTAGAAATGCAAACCACGACCTAAAGTGGCTTGCCTCAAGATCAACAACGAGCGCCTTATAGACACAAGATTAAAAAAAAAGAAAAACTTCAATATTAATACTCCCCTTCTTTTTTTAAAACTTACATCTGCACTCAATCAGTGCAAAAACACTAGCCCTGTACTTAAAAAAAAATCGAATATACTTCTCAAGAACCTTTCTTCTAAAGCACTAGAATATCTTCTCGTTTTGTTCAACTGTACTTGGATTTACAAAATTTTTCCTTATTAATGGAAAGAATCCTTATTTGTTTCAATTTTCAAACCTAAAAAGAATGAACTCAAAGCTGATAGCTATCGTCCGATCGCGTTAACGTGTAATATGTGTAAATAATAAAAAAAATATAAATAAAGTAAAATACAAAATGGTTTTTGAAACAAGAACAATTTTTTAATGTGCATTAAAGTGCTTTTCAACAACATTGATCTACACTCACTTCTTTTGTACAACTTCAAACTGATCCAATTAAGTACAACAAAATACGTAATCTATTCCCACTTAATCAGAAAATCGGGACTGACTTAAAGAAAATGCTATCCGAACCAAATACAGTCAATAATGTACTCAGCAATCTTCAAGCCAATAATATCCAGCATCTCATCTAGTAGAAGCCACGAAGGTGATGCTGCGTGATAAAAAATGAAAACAAATAGTTCCAATATGGACGCTTATGAAGCGACACGTGCGCCTATGTGAGAACTGGGGGAACTGAAATTGCAAGTGGCAATGCGGGCGAGATATTTACATTTAAAATATTGCACTAGTAAATGTTGTTAATAATGTGTAATAACGCTTATTGATATTATTGCGCACAACATTGATGTACACAAAACATAAATGATTACAATTATCAATTATTAAAATAGTCTATTACACCTACTCCTTACTGCCCGTGTGGTGTATACTATTTTCCTCTATAGCTGTTCAAAAGTACGTTTGATAAATACATTTTCAATTATTATAAGCAGCACAACCACGTTTAAGCAGACATCCTGTTGCGCGGTCGTGTCTTACTTTTGTTCCTTACTTCAGCGCCTCTTTCGAATACTCACAAGGCTCAGGATTTTGTTTTATTTCTCTCTCTTTCTCTTTCTCTCTCTGTTACTCAAATTTCTGGTTTGAATATGTTGGGATGCACGTTTTCGATGTCTTCCCCGACATTTGCAAGCACGAGCGAAGCGAGTGCTGCTGGTCGAGGGCAGGCATCAAATACATGTGAAAAGCCAAATATGATCACACTTTTTTTACAGGAAATAAATTTATTTCTATTTAGTTAATATCACTTTTTAACTTATATTCACTTACCTTAAAGATATTTTGATATCTCCTAAAGCTATCTTACATATGTTTTAATTTAATAAACATGAGAAACAATATTAACCTAAAAAGGGATATCTTAGGGATAGCCCGAGATATCCGAATTTTATTCATTGAGGTGTCTATTGATTATCCGTGAAATATCCTAAAAATATTGCTAATAAAAGTGTATTACGTGTTGTGTGTGAAAAAATGTAAGTAAGTCACATGCGACGCGTTAATCTCGTTAATGAAAAAGATTCATAATTTTTATTTTCGAAATAATTGTTGTGGATTTGAACTGGATTGCACACTTTAAGACTCTTTTTCTATTAAAGCTCAAGGCATATACGCTGAATAATCACCTGAAAACTGCTCGTAATGTTTCTTCTACAACTACATGATGTGTAAAATCTATTGCAGACGCTAATGATAACTGCAGTTAATGTGACTTCATTCTTTGTTTGATTAAAAAAACTTTCAACAAAACTATTTTCAACAAAAAATTGAAATAAAGTAAAAATATTAATTTTTGACTGAAATGATAAATCGTCAACAAAAGAATAAATTTTCAGTGAAGAAGTTCAACTTTTTAATAAGTAGTTGTATTTTCAGCAAATAACATTAATTTACAACTAAATTCATGTATCTTTAAGAACAATCATTGTTAAATAAGCAATTGGATTTTCAAATATACAAGATAATTTGTTAAATAGAAATATGAATTTTAAAGCTACCAATGGCATTGTTTCGTTTTGGGTTAAAATATTATTTTTCAACGAAGAAAGGCATTTTTAACTAAACAATTAAATTTCTGACTGAGACATAAGTTTTTGAGTAAAGCGATAATTTTCTAATTAAAAAGATTTATTTACAACAAAGCAGTTTTAGTTTTAACCAAAAAAGATTAATTTTAAACCAGAATGTGATATTTGATACATATTGTAAAAATAAAAGATTTAAATTAAAATAAAAAACCAGGACTCCCGTTTCCGGCATAGAAGTTTTAGGTTGTGGTGATTCTGTGGTGATGATTTTAGCGCCTTTGCAGTGAAATTCAAGGTGAGTTGGTGAAAGGAGTGTATTTGAGTGTTTTTTAATGTGTGATTGAACGTAGGAAATAATAAAAGAAAAGAGTTGGTTGGTAATTTTAAAGACTAAGACTGTTTTGATTAGACTGGGATGTCAGGTTTGTTTAGGGTAGGAGCAAAGGAGGGAATAGGTGTAGCAGAGTTGCGGCGAGAGAGAAGGATACGTAGAGAGAAGCGCGGTCACGCAAGGCGACACGAAAAGAGGTTTCTTTGAATCGGTTTGATAGTTAACGGGGACAGCGATAGCAAAAAAGAACGATATTCTGACGAGAAAGTGTTCTGTACGCCCAAATGTGAATCAGAAAGGAGAGGGCAGTACAAAAGAAACAGTAGGAAGGGAGAGATTGAGGGCTGAAAGTTTTGGCTTAATGGGGCCGTTCATAAATAGAAAGAGGGAAAGGGCGGAGAAAAAAAGTAGTAAGGATAGAGTAAAAGCAGGGTTCACCCTAAGAATTCCGAAAATGTACGGAACACCACCAAGAAAAGACCAAACTGAAGAGGAGTAGAAAGACAAGGGAAAAGACGAAGACAAAATTGAACAGAGAGAGCCAGCAGAAGTAGAAAAGGCAGGAAAAGTAAGGCAGGAAAAGTAAGGCGAGGAAAAAAAAATTAGAAAATAAATGGTCAAGCTTAAGAAAGAGATGCGAAAATATAAAAAAGCTCAAACCAGAAGTTTAGAGGTGGGAATAGTGGATATAAGAATAAAGAAAGGCTGAAAAGAAATTAACAAAGAATACAAAGGAAATAGCGAAAAGGAAGATAAAGAAAAATAGGGATAGAGGTTTTAAGATTAGAGGGAAAAGAGCTTAAGGAAGGAGTAAAAGAAGTACTAAAAATGATTCATTATAAAATAGAGATAGAGGAAGTGTGATGTGTAGGAACGAAAAAACAAAGGGCGGAGAGAATGTTACTAGTGCAACTAAAGAAATGGGAACAAAAGAGGAAAGTGATGTTAAAGAAGAGAGTGTTATTTAGAAGCCCTGAGAAAATAGAGAATGATTTAAAATGGGTAGAAAGAAAGATGCAGTATAAGTTAAGGCAAATAGCGGAAGAGGAAGGAAGGGAAATTGAACGTGGGTTAAGTATAGCAGAATACAAATAGAAAGTGTGTAGTGAAATTGGGATAAAAAAGGGAAGGTATAGTGAGAAATGAGGTGCAAGGGAACTAGGAGAGAAGGTAAGGGAAGATAGCAAAACAAAAAATAGTAAGAAACAAAAAGAGACAAGAAACGAAAGTAAGGAAAAATGAAGGATATGGTACTGGAATATAGCAGGATTAGAGAAAAAGGATAGTAAGTTTATTGAGCTATTTGCCGCAAACAAATGTAGTAACAATGATGGAGACCTGGCTAGATAAAAAGGGATGAAAAAGAGCAAGGGGAAGGTCACTAAGAGATCATAAGTGGCAAGTTCAGAATGCAAAGGGGAAGAATAAAAAAGGCAGAGCAGTGAAAAAAATGGGAATAGGAGTAAAGAACGATTGTATCACAGAAAAGAATGAAGAAGAGATGTTAGAACAAAAAGAAGGATTAATAGTACAAGAGGTAAAGATGGGAGGAGAGAAGTGGAAGATAATAGGGGTTTATATAAACGGTGATAAGCAGAAGAAATTCGAGAAAGAAAATCCAAAGACAAGACACTAAATGAGGACGAAAAAAAATTGTTGAAGAGCTTGGATGAGTTAGGATGTTTTGTATTGTACGGAAATATAGAAAAATATGAGAAAAGGGAATATACACGCACAGGAGGAGAAATGGGAACGGTAATCAATTATGTAATAGTGGACGATGAGGTAAGAGACAAGGTCAAGAAATTAGAGGGAGTAGAGTATACAGATTCGGATTACTTTCCTCTAATAGTGACATCGGAGAGAGAAAAAAGTAATTACAATATAAATAAAAAGGAAGCAAACGTAAAAAGAGTAGAAAGAGGGAATTGTTTAATGGAAGGAAAAGATAAGCTCAAAGAAAAAGTCAGAAGTTTTATAATGGAAAAGGGAAATGTAGACGAGGCGATAAAAACAGTGATAGAAGAAACGAAAAGAGGATTAGAGTGCACAAGCAAAAAAGGAATTAGTAGAGGAGGTAATAGAAATGTTTGGGATAAGAAAGGCAAAGAGAATAAAAAGAAGTTCAGGAAGAGATTAGGAAAGTGTAGAAAAGGAAGAAGTAGTTAAGAAAAATATAGGAAAAAAAAGGAGTATAATGAGTTGTGTGATCAAAAGAAAGAGGAGGAAAACAAAAGGTTTCAGGAAGAGGCGGAGACGGCAAGGACGGAAAAAGAGGTATGAAAGGTAGTAAATAGAGGGAGAAAAGAAGGAAAAAAGTATACCTGGATATTGAGATGACAGAATAAAAAAAAATATTTTATAGATTTGCTGGGAGGGGTAAAGAAAAAATTTAGAAAAGGAGGAAAATATAGTAGAGAAAAAGATGAGGAAGATGGCATAATAAAGGAAGTAATAGCCAATAATTTAGAAATAATAAAAGATTGAAAGGCACAATATATGTTTCGTGAACTATTTAGTGAATAGAAGAATTTAAAGAAAGAAAGAGGCAGCGATAGCAATGTTCGTGGACTTAAAGCTGGCTTTTGTCTCACTAGACGAAGGTGAGACAGAAAAATTTATGATGAAAAAGGAAATGAAAAAAAAGGATTAATAAAAAGAGTATTGAAAATAAAGAGAAAAGAAAGGGGAGGAGTGAGGAAAGGGAACAAAATGATATTATACACTGGGATACATTCCCTCGAACCTCATAGCACTTGATCATAAAAGACTTTTCCGCAGAGAAATTTATTATATATCTCAATAAAATTATTATTTTAATAGAAAAACTCATTTTTAAACATTTCTCACTTTTTCCCTTATGCTTTAGACATAAGTTTATCTGAAATATTTTTGATGAATTATTTTATTATTGTTCTCCAAATAAAAAAAAATATTTTAGGCAGCAAGCAGAGATTTTTTCCTATAGAAAGACAAATTTCCAGAATAGCATATCAATCAGCCTTTGAGGAATCAAATGATGAGTAACCAGATACCACAATAGGACAAGTGGTGCTCGATATGTAACCAAAAATTGTACCTTATCACATGCGTCATTAAATAAATCTAAGACTAATTAAAATGCCAATGCTATAAATTTCAGGTTCTATATAAAAAAACATCAGCTTTCTTTCTAAATTATTTAACGAAAAATAAATAGTGTCGAAAAAAAAGTCAAATCCATTTTTGATTTTTATAAACAGTGGTGAAATTTTAATTTTTTTATTATGTTGAGCTTCTTAGAATAGTGCAAAAATCTATCGAAAACATATTGCACATGCATCGTTTTGTTACTCAAAGGCGAATTAATTTATCGCTCTGAAAATTAGGAGGCTTATTGTAAAAGATCTTAGCTTTTTTCCTATTAAAAAAAAAAAAATAAACCAAAAAGTCTTAAAATAGAAGAAAAATGAAATTCTTTTTTGATTTGTGAAAATTATGGTGAAATCTTCATTAAAAAAGGTTTTTCCTGATATTCAGAAAAATGGTAAAAAGATCTATCAAAAATATTAAACATAAAATTTTGTTTGATGCATCAGGAAAGAAGTTCGAAATGTTTCAAAGTAAAGCTCCATCAGAAGCCCAAAATTTCTACTGCTAAATAATAATCTAATCATAATAATCTACAAATAAATATTTGTCGCAATAAATAAAATTTTGGGTGAGAAGTACCACTAAATAGGATTACAGCTGACTCAATTTTTGGCCCGTTCAGAAAACTTTATATTAAGGATTGGGTACACTTTAAAAATTTTGACCCATATGTAGATGATAGAGTGAAAAATAGGTCTGCTAAAGTCATCTAGTAGCCTATTTATTTATTTGTCTTCAAATGATTCTCAATCTCCCAAGATTACGATAAGCTTGCTGAGTTTTTAGCTTTTTATTACTGCGTTTTTGTGCGGGAGCAAGCGTGTAATTCAAATAGTTACAGTCGAACCTGAATTCTGATCAGATGTTGGGACTGACGAAACCAGCTAAAAAGTTCCACTGGAATGTAAGCCGTCAGGGGCGTATGATGAACCATTGCCGGTAGACTTTTCTGCGTAGTAAAAAATTATAAAAAAAATCTGTTTTCTCATGCAAAGACAAAAATAAACTAAATATTTAATGAAAATAAGGTAGAAAGTTTTGCTGCTACGCGTTAAAACGAATGTTTTTCCTGCTCACGTACTTAAAACGTTTGCGCATCGTTCAGCACCTCATTTAATATGAGAGCTTTTTCTTGACTACACAGGCATGTTCTAGTAATGACCACGCAACGGACAACATATTTTTTATTTAAACTCTGCAGACTAATAAACTTTGATGCGCTGATTACGAATTTGACAGTAAAAATTTGCTGCTAGGCCATCTTCATGTTGGAACCATGAAAAACCCATAAGAGACATAGTTGCGTTTATCTAAGCCAATATGCAAAATTTCGCAAACTGCTTCTCACAAAAGTTGCAGCTTCCATTGAGGTATATATTTTTTTTTCTTAAATATTTTTTCCTGCGGGTGATAGTTTCCGATAAAATGAATGATATATCGATTTTCATGTGAAAAAAACCATAAACATAATAGGGTTTTGAGTTTGTCTTAGCCAATACGCAAAAGTTTGCAAAATTTGTTTAACAAAAGTTGTAGATCTTGTTGAGATACAAATTTTCTTGCCAAATCAACTATTTCGGTACTGTGCATTACCGTGTCAACAGGCTCCATGTGGCGACAAGGGTAATTAAGCACCTCTGTGACTACTTACAGAAATAATGCTGATCAAATCCCTACCATTTCCTCATACCTATTTTCAGCTTTTCGTGGAAAGCAGAAAGGTACCCCTGTGACTAGCTACAGAAATAATGTTGGTAAATCCCCCTACCTCTTTCACAGATCCCGTAGGGGGCGAGGAGGCACTCCTGTGACTGGTCACAGAAATAATTTTGGTGAAGCCCCGTCCTTTTTCCTATGCCCCGGGGGGTCGAAAAGGCACCCCTGTGACTGGTCACAGAAATAATATTGGGTAAACCCCTACCCCTTTTCAAGGTCCCGTAGAGGGCAAAAAGTCACCCCTGTGACTGGTCACAGAGATAATGCTAGTCAAACCCCTACCCCATTTTTATACC
>JAUELO010000337.1:3368048-3380456 GCA_032357855.1 Amphibolips quercusostensackenii
TCAAGCGATTTACCAAAAGAAATGTCGGTAAAAACAGAAGTGAGTAGGGTATCATAGTCGTGGCAGTGAATATCATATTTCGGTTGTTTGATCGCATACTCAGCTAGCACAAAACAGTCAATCAAGCTTGGAAAAATAATTTTTTTAGCCTTAACATTTCGTTTCTTTATAATGTTCAAAAAACTTTTTGCACATTTCCAAATTTTAGGTTCCTGATTAGAAAAAGTTTCCGACAGATAATTTTTGCAAAGATAAGCGGATCGAGTTTTTAAAAAAGGCAGTTTTCATTCAGCTAACAAAATGTTTTTTGGGGTGCTGATCCAAAAACCAAGCGCAGATCTTACAGCGTTATATTGGATCTTTCCCCATTTATCGATTTGAGACTTTCGAGTAGGGAAATAAATGAAGCTTGCGTAATCTATAATCGAACGTACATAACTTTTATTAAGCGTAATTGAAGTCGTAAGGTCCGCGCCCCACCAAGTACCACAAAGAAATCTTATAATATTGAGAGCTCTGGAGCATCTTTTATGTACCTCTGTAACTTGACAATAGGAAGCTTATTTATCATTTTAAAAAACTCCCAGAAAGCGAGTAGATTCGCTTGATTCAATAACGTGATTAACGATTTATATTTCTACATTACCGGGAGCAATGTGCTTGTTGTTGAAGTGTATAAGAACTGTTTTTCCGGTTCTCATTCTAGACCTAGCTGGCTAAAATTGGTTTGGATTGTTATAATAGCGTTCTGAAGTATGCTTTTAGCCCTTTTAACCGCGGTAAAGTTTATGTACAGTGCAATGTCATCCGCAAACTGAGATATAATAATATTTTTTTTATAAATTTTTTACAATTCCGGCTACATATAAGATGGAGAGGAAAGGACTAAAAACTCCACCTTAAGACATGCCCTTATACATTATCTGAGGCTGATCACCTTAAGATTCCGTAAATGCTTGTCTTTAAAAACTAATAAATTTAATAAATTGTAATAAACGTTCAGGACATCCCATGGCAGCAAGAATATTCAATAGTTTCTCGATTTGCACATTCGGGAAAGCACTGCGTACGTCAATAAAGGCAGCTAGAACTTGTTTTTTTTTTCACATAAAGCTTCTTCAGCTGTAAGGGTAAAATCGATAAGTTATCCGCGCTAGAGTAAGCATTCCTGAAACTGTTTCGGCTTTCAGGGATTAAATTATTTGTCTCTTACCACCATTGCGTTTTATTTTCAATTATTGTCTAAAATAGTTTACATGTACATAATGTTGAAGAGACTGAGCGAAATTTTCTGCTGACACTTTTAGGGATAAGATGAACGTAAGATTTTTTTCACTCAGTAGACAAACTGTTCTTTTCGTACATTGCGATGAGGATATCAAAAAAAAAGCAATTTGAACTTTACTGGAAGTTCGCTTAGGATTTCAAAATCAATCCGGTCTATACCTGGAGCTGAGCTAGCCTTTTTTCGAATTAAGCGCTACATCAAATTCAACGAAAGAAAAGTATTTCTCTAAGGTATCGTTGTTTTGACAGCTGGGAATAATCGGAGAGCTAATCTTGTCTGTGGATAAATTTTTGTCAATAGATGATTGCAAATTTCAAGATGATTGAGGAGGGTTAATTTTGACCCATTTGTTCTTAAAAATTTTAAATTTATTCTATTCATAAGAAGGGTTAGTACAAAAGTGTATAGAATCAGAAAATTTACGAAAGCACTCTTTTTTCTTTGCTTTAAAAGTTTTTTTAGCTAGAGCAGCATATTTTTTGTACAAGGTTAAATCTTCACGATTATTTCCGAATCTCCACTTTTTTTTCATGCCGCCCGTTTCAAACGTTTTAGTTTGTCGCACTCAGCGTCCCACCAAGGGACAAGGTTGTTATGTTTGTAAGTATTGCTAGAAACGGTCTTTCTAGGTGTCGATTCTTTTACAGCTTCAGAAACGGTGCACATAAAAAAATCATACCGTTCGGCAGGGTTTGAAAATTAAAGCCGTGAGGCAAAAATTTCTCGTATTGATCTTTCAGTTTCTCTTCGAAAATTAACTAGTTAGTCCTGACAGATTTTATTCTGAAGGGCTTTTTACGATATAAATGCCTGTTTACTACTACATTAATGAAAATCGGGTAGTGATTGGAACCCCAGGTTTCGTCTGAAACGTTAACATTAGTTTTGTCGGCAATATTTGTTAAAGAGATAATAAAATCAATGTTTTTTTTTTAAATTTCTATAAGTATCTATATGAGAGTAAAAGTCAAAATTATTAATGAAAACATCATCATAAGTGAAAACTGAGTTTTCTAATCTTTGTATGTTAGAATCTGTAGTTCGACAATTTTAATATTTATTATGAGCGTCAAAGCTTACCACGAGTAAGCAGCACCTTTCATGACTAATATTATTCATGATTTTATCCCACTTAATTTGATTCAAAACAAAACGCGAGGTTCTATAGCATGCAATTACATCAAAGCAAGGATTAACTTTATTTAAATGAATGCCGCAAAGTTCAACGGAATCACAAGAAGATTATTAGCTGTCTATTTCAATGTACGTTATATATTTACGTATTAAAAAGATGACACCTCCTCCACGGTAGTGGTTGCGATCTTTTCTCACTGTCAGGAAGCCGGGAAACTGTACTTGAGTCTCAGGTGTCAGCCACGTCTCTACACAAATGAGAACGTCTAACTCAGCTGAAAATTTTTCGATTCAAGGTCGATTTTGTTGAAAATTTCTGCAGTTCCAGTAATAAATTATTAAGTTTTCATTTACTTCATGATTTATTATAAATGTTAGTTAGAAATACTGTCCTTGTAGTCGTCTGTGCTTTCTTCACTCTAGGTGTCTGATAATATAGTTGTGTCGATAGAACTTAGGCGTGCAATTATTCTTTCAATACGACTTTTCAGGTTTACGTCACTTTATTGAATATTCACTTGTTCAAGCATTTCTATCAAAAAGTTAGTGTCCAAAGTGTATTGTTCAGCTATTGAGGAAATATCTGATTTACTCAACGCGTTAACCAGAAAATCTGTAAGTCAAGTGTAGTTGAGAGGATAATTATTAGCACTAGTTACATGTTCTTTCGATGGATATAATTGTAGCTTGACTTCTCTGTTATTTACTATTCTTCTGTCGGAGAGTTTGAGCTTCTTGCTATTTTGTGCATCTTTTACTTTGGCTTTTATGTCGGTAGCGTTAATTTTTCTAGCTTGAGCAGCAGAAGAGCTCTTTGTAGAAACAGTACTTGACGTGAGCATACGTTTACTATTCGGCAAAGGAGGGAATGCGCTTTCACTTTTCTTTTCGGCTGATGCTACTGATAGAGATATCGTTTTCCACGTTTAAAGAATTCATAACACTGACCTGAGTATTTATAGAGACGTTTTTACAGTGCTTAGCCAGGTGACCCTCTTCTCGACACAAAAAGCATGACAATTTTTCTGCT
Source organism: Amphibolips quercusostensackenii (assembly GCA_032357855.1). Classification (NCBI taxonomy): domain Eukaryota; kingdom Metazoa; phylum Arthropoda; class Insecta; order Hymenoptera; family Cynipidae; genus Amphibolips; species Amphibolips quercusostensackenii. Next base: position 3,371,501 of record JAUELO010000337.1, read on the forward strand.
GAAAGTTAGATATAATACGTTGTGTTATCAAGATCAAAAGGAATTAAAGGGTGTAGTTTCTCAATATCATCTGGGTTGATATACATTTGGCGCTGGAAGCTTGGAATATGCGAGAAGCCAGGGTCGTTGATACTAGCGCCAATGTATGTTATTTGCGAGCATGAAGTGACTTTCATCTTTGCGAGCTCATCGATGATTTTTGCATTTGGAATTATGGGGCAAGCATTTGAAATAATTATACGCTTACCTTTAGAAATTAAAAAACGAATTTCCAGTGAATAAGAGCCGATAATAACCTTCTTTCCACCTCCAGTAAGTCTGTCAGCGGTTACTTGCTTTTCATGTATAAGCAGATTCTACTGTGAGAAATACGTGATACAAAGCGAATGTTTGCAGGATTAGTCAGTTGCGCAATAGCGATTGTATACTCATTAACAAAAACACCCAATATAGCGTCGATCACGATAGCTTGATCTTTTGTTGGTACTTGAACTTGTTGAGCAACGTAGGAATAAAAAGACTTGATTTGTTTTGACTAAAGTTAAGAGGAACTTTGAGGTAAAGGGAGCATTTTGTTGCAATTGCTTCTGATCTAGAAGCAACCGCTGTTCTCTAAAGAGTTGGCTTTAAAAAGCCGAAAGAATATTACAACAACTCTGCTAAGTCAAGAAATGTAATAATCGCAGACAAAGCACACCCAAATACTCGAACTAACTCCCAAACGTACACACTTACGAGCACGAGCGAAACGTAAACACGTCTGAACACGAAGGTGTCTCAGACCCTCCCAGTAGAGTTCTTTGATAACAGATTTGATGCTTTTCTGATGATTCATCATGATAAAAGAAGGTGTTTTGGGCTTCAATCGTGTGCAAAACTACGAATCTTGACAAGATTTCGTGAACATTGCTTTACGTGACAATTACGTTCCGTTAAAGTTTTTTCCTCAATAACGCATTTTATAAGCAAATGCCCATCTTGGACTTTCCATCAGAAAAGAAATTATAACGAAATGTTGTTGGTATCAGGTCACAAATTACACTTATCACATACGCTAATTATTCATGAAATACATTTATTCATTTATTTTGACAAGTAGATAAATAGACTATTTACTAAGTATAATAATATATAAAGCTAGCTCGTATCGCAAGATGGATAAAGAGAGCTGTTATTAAACAATGTCAACTCAACACAAAATTTCATCATAAAAATCCGTAATAGCACTTTTAACAAATATAGTAACGAAGGTTGTTACTGAAAGGTAGCAAATGCAATGTGAATATCTTAAATTGACGAATACATAACAAAACAGGTGAGTTGTTGATCAAAGAAGATGACTCTAAAGATACAGTTAAATTTTAAAGAAAGTAGTTGAGCTCACAACAAAAGAATTTTATTTTCAACCAAACAGCTAGATGTTTAATTTGTAAAAAAGAAGGGTACATTTCAATCTGAAGTGCAAAATTAATAACTGAAAAATCAGGAATAAGGCATTACAGGAATTTACTGGAATCTTTACTCATAATATTCTCATTATATTGTTGGTAAAGGTTTTGAAAAGTTTTCCAGGAAAAATTTTCCTTCTTCCTTCAGTCTTGCCTCACAATATTGTTATTACTTCATCAATCACCAAATTAAAAAAATGTAATTATTTGACTCTTGTTGCAGAGTTAGGCTCACAGTTTGTATGTCTACCTGATAGCGCATCCATTCCTTATGTTCCTTGTAGCAGATCTTCTTCTTCTGCTAGAAACATAATTCACCTAAGACGTCTCGTCTTCCTGACGAAAATTTTTTTTTCGTGACAAGTCCAGGTCTCCTGGCAGTTTTATTGCAACTTCTTCCAAGTTCATAGTTTCTCCTACAAGGCTTCCTTCTCCTGAAGAAATGGAATGTGGAGGTAAACATCTTAGACTTATCAGGCTTATTAGGCTTTTTCACAATAGGAATCAGCACCAGATATTTGAATCACAAAGATACACTTTTTCTGGCAATAAACAATTAAATATCTTAAAAAGTCATATAGATTATGAGCCTGTGCCAACCAGCGAACTAATTGTTTTGTCAACATAGAATGGTGACGTCTTTGCCATATTGGAGAGTTATAATATTCTTGTTAAAATCTATGTTAATTTTTAGAATAATACATATATAAGAAGGGCAAAAATAAACATGGCAAGCGGCATGGTTACCCCAATGAACCGAGAAGAAATTAATGAAACTTCAGCTTGTGTCCAAAGCCCAATTCCAGCGGGTTTTCGAGTAGAGCTTTTACACTTATAGTAAACTACAATCCTTCACACTAATTTTAAAAATAATGTTAAACCTAAATATGATGTTTGCTTCATGAAGTCAGACCAAAAGCTTGCATGCAACTGGTGATTGTATTAAAAAGTCACTGTTATGGTAATCAGAGCTTTAATCTTTTGTTAATGCCCCCAGTTTTTAGTTATGGAAAATTTTTACCTTTTTTAATATTTTGTTACATGTTTTGGTATCAGGTCTATTCTAATAAGTGAAACTGGAAATTAGCCAGAAAATACTAAACATATTACTTAACATAGATACTTAACATAGTAATTACATAGGTAATCTAAATTTATGTAACTGATTACTAATAACACAGGCCCACATATTTCGTGGGTTATACGAGGGGTCAAAGTATGGTATCTGTACGTATTTTGGGACGCTGAACACGAACCTGACATTATTTTTTAAGTAGCACGTCAGGATTGTTTGCCCAGACGCGTGAAATTTCCTAGAAAATTAGCTTTGTCTTGTATGAAATAATCCTTGTTACTGAAATCGTCCGGAAACGGATTAGAGCATGACATCTTTATATTTTTTGTAGTCTAAATACGAACTTGTCATTAGTTTTCTTCAAGCACATCCAAGTTTTCTCCTAGATGCGGATATTTTCCTAGAAAATCACCTTTCTCTGACATGAATTTACCCTTAGTATTAAAATCATCTGTAAACAGATGACAGCAAGATATATTTATATATTGTGGTGCGTTAAGTATAAATCAAACAATGGTTTTCTTTCATACCGTCAAGGCTTCCCTGAACACGAGAAAAATTGTCCAGAAAATAATCTTTGTCGTATAAAAAGTAATCCTTGTTTTATGAAATCGACTGGAAAAAGGTCATGCATGAGATACTTACACTTTCTGTGTTTCAAATACGAATCTAATATAATTTTTTGCCAAAAACATCAGGGTTTTTTCACTAGATTCGGATATTTTTCTAGAAAATCATGTTTTTCTGATATGAAATTACCTTTGGTTTTGAAATATGTCGGAAGCAGGTCGGGCGTGATATCTTATTGTATTTTGAAGCGCTGAATATAAACCTATCACTAGTTTCCCTCCAGTACCTCAGGGTTTTTCACTAGATGTGGTGAATTCCATAAAAATCAGGTTGTCCGTATAGGTGGTCCTTGTTTTCCCCCAGCAGGTCCGTTTTTCTCACAAGATGCAGAAGATTGATTGTGAAAGCCGTTTTTTGTGTACCCAAGTACAACTAGGGATGAAGTCATCTAAGAAGCGATCTGAGTATTGTTTCTTTATGTAAAAAACGAAATTCAAGGTAAATTGCTATTTATGTTTTATTAATGTTGCAGGATGCAATAGTCACAATATTTCTCAAATAGTTTACGCAAATGTTTCCAGTGTCACAAAGACGATGCTTTTATCTGATGTTGCTGAGAACATGGCAGTAGTTAAATATGAAATTATTGCATCCACTAGTAAAATAAAAAGAAAAGACTATTCGGAACAAGAGTACGAGAGATTTTACGAAGCGGATGATGTAACAAATTTTGGAGACGATAAGGTTTGCACTCTATCTAATTAAAATCACTTTGTATCACATACGTTCAGGCACAAAGAACTCAATAATTAGATTAAGTATTTCGGGTTATCGAAAGATAGAGCCGAGTTACTAGCTACTAAACGTCTATTAGACAAGATTGTTGAACCTGAAAAAAAATTGTTACTGATTTTCGCATGAAGCATTCCAAAGCTGCTCATAAGATCCTATCAAAAGGCAGTCATCACCAGATTGAATTTAAGCTGACAATCAAGCTCTAAAGTGAAAACCTAACCATTATTTTTGAATAAAATTGGTGATAACAAATTGTTTCTATACACATTGTGATTAATTTTCATTTTGGTCAATCTTTTTTTGACCATATTCCTTATCCTAAATGTTTTTAAGTATCAGTGAAATAATACAGAAGTACTTCTTCCTTTACAGAGAAAGCCCTCAAATATTAAGCCTATTTACAGTATTCTGACAAATTAAACTGTTTATTTTTAGCTATACCTTGATTTGATAAAACCTAATTCAAAATTGTATTTGGCCCTATTTTGTGTATTTAAGAAAAAACCTGTTTATATTTGTCTATAACCTAATTTGCCAAACTTTAAACTCAATTATATTCGAACCCATTCCATGACATGAAAAAACATCGTTTTCACAAAATATTTGAATGTGTCATAATAAGTGCTATTTTTTGAGATCAAAATAAAAAGAACGCATCTTTTAAAAAAAGGCAGCCAAGTAATTAGTAGACCTTTTTCAGGTGAATAATTCTGTTACAAAATAATTTATACCTTGTCCGGTTTACATAAAAACTTAATCAAAACAATTTCAGTGTCATTTTTTCTCTTTTGAGAAAAATGTGAGCTTTATTTCATTAATTTTGTTCTGAACATTATTTCAAAAAATTTTTAAGGAAAAGTACGCTTTGACAATTTTTTCAAATTGTATTTTTCAAGTTTACTAAGCTTCTTTGACATTCTTATAAAAGTGATTTTCTAGCAAAAGTCAAGGTTAACAATAAAACATTTATTTCTTTCATAAAGAATTTTATAGCCAAATACCTATCTTGGACTTTCTATTAGAAAAAAACAAATTTATCACGAAATATTGTTAGTATTAGGGCATAAATGATACATAATAATCCAAATACAATGCCAATAATTTCTGACTGTGATAAGTAAAAACGTGATTAAACAAATATTCAAATTAAGTTTTTTAAAAATATTTTGAATTATTTTTTTGCAGTAAACCTTTTTTTGCGACGGGGGTGAATTGATAAAAAACGTACGAACCGTACGCGTACGACAATCTCCCTTTTTGTTTTCTCTGGCTATCTGTTTCTATTTCGGACAAGGAAAAATGAAGCCGAAAAAGGAAAGGAAACCCAGAAAGGGAAAACGAGAGAAATTAAAAAAAAAGAGGAAAAAAGCAAACCAGAAAGGGGAAAGGACAACAGTAAGTGGAAAGATGTAAGGTAGAAATGTAGTCAGAAAGGGGAGAGGAAAACCAGGAAAGAAAAAAGAAAACTAGAAAGAAGAAGAGATAAAGAGTAAACTGAAAGGGAAAAGAAAAGAAGAAAATTAAAGAAGGAAAACAGGAGAAAGGAGAGCGACACCAGGAAGCGGAAAAAAAAAGAAATTCAGAAAGGTGAAAAATAGAAACCAGGAAGGGGTAAGGAAAAAGAAAATGAAAAAGCAGAAAGGTTAAAATAGAAAAAAGAAAGTAGCAAGGAAAAGCAAAATTAGAAAAAGGAAGATAGAAAAGAAAAACCAAGAAAAGAAAATGGTAAAGGAGAATCAGAAGGGGAAAAGGACAAGAGAAACCAGAACGGAAAAAGGAAAACCAAGGAGTGAAAAGAGGAAAGAAAAAAGGCGAGAAAAGAAAACCAGTGATGGGAAATGGTAAGGGGGACCAGGAATAGGAAAAAAAGAAAATCCGAAAGTGGAAAAAGGAAAAAGGGAAAAGAGAAACCAGTAAGGAGGAAAGGGAAGGGAACCTAGAAAGAGGAAATGAAAAAGGAAAACCAGAAAAGGTGAAGGGAAAAGAGGAAAATAGGAACTAGAAAATAAGAAAGAAAAAGATAAGCCAAAAAGGGGAGAGAAAAAGAAACATTAGAAAGGGGGAAGGAAAAAGGAGAGAAGGGAAACCAGTAAGAAGCAAAGGGAAACCAGAATGGGACAAGAGGAAATTGAAAACAGTAAGGGGAAAGACAAAGGGAAACCAGAAAGGGGAAAGGCGAAAGAAAAAACAAAAAGGCAGAAAGAAAAAAGGAAACCAGAAATGGTAAAGGGTAAAGGCAACCAGAAAGGGGAAACAAAAAGGAAAATCTAGAAGGGGAAAGGGGGAAGAACCCAGTAAGAAGCAAAGGAAAAGGAAAACCAGAAAAAGGAAATGAAAACAAAAGACCAGGAAGAATGAATCGAAAACGGAAACCAGAAAGGAGAAAGAAAAAAGGAAAGAGTTAGATGTGAGTGAAAAGGAAAACTTAAAAGGTGAAGGAAAACCGGAAAGAGAAAAGGCAAAAGAAAAACCAGAAAAGGGAAAGGAAAAAAGAAAACCATGAAAGAGAAAGAGGAGAGGATAACCAGGAAGGGAGAAGATAAAAGAAAATCAGAGAAGCAAAAAGGAAAAGAAGAAAAGTGAAACCAGATAGGAAAAAGGGGAAAGTAAAATCAGAAAGGTAAAATAAAAAACGACAACCAGACAGGAGAACGAGCAAAGGAAAAGGGGAAACTACAAAGGGGAAAGAAAAAGACCAAACAGAAAGAGGTAAGGGGTATGAGAAACTAAAATGGGGAAAGAAAAGAACGAAATAAGAGAGGGAAAACAAAAAATGAGAAAACAAAAAAGAGAAAGGTAATTTCAAACTGATTTTTAAATAATATTCTAAAGACACATTTGTTTTCATATTTTAAAAAGCAGAGTTACGCATAATTAATGTATGTCAATTAACACATGCTTATCAGATAGAATTCTAGTCTGCGGCAAAAATTATTTGCTAGTTTGTTTACCTAAGATAAAATTGTGAAGTTAAAACCCGTAACGTCAGGTAGAGACTCCGCACATATTACATAATCTAAAGCGAACCACTAGAGTAATTAGTTTTTTCTCTGCTTGAAAAAAATTATGATCGCTAATACTTGGGTCTCCACCTTGGCAATCGTCTTTAATTCTATTGGTAAATATAGTAATATAAAAACATATACAATTTACAGAATATTTTTAAGTTTTGTGCACTTTACGAGTAAGAAATTAATAATATAAGGAAAATAAATTGCCTAAAATGAAAATAATATAGACATCATATCAGATTCAATATGGAAGGCTTTTTCTAAGATTTTAAGTCTGAACATATTACATTTTTAACAAAGTAGTAGATTTAGAAAAAAGTTTACCTTTGATCTTTTATTGAAGAGATGAATTTTTAACTGAAAGGAAAAGAATTTCAAACTTAGTATATACATTTTCTACTAAACAGCTGAATTTTTAATAAGAATATATAGTTTTAAGAAAAAATCAAATAGCTAATTGCCTAGACAGATAAATTCATTTTTAACAAAAAAAAGAGTAAAAAAAAAGTTACTTTCGCCAAAAAAAAGTCGAAAAAAAAATTTCTAGCAAAGCAGTTTAAATTTCAACCAAGTCGTAAAGTTTTTGAAAGAAAGATAAATTTTCAAAGAATAAGTAGAATTTTCAACCTGATAATATTTTTTTAACTAAAAATTTCAATTTTATGTAATGTATAAAATACGTTTATTTTATACCAAATTGTTTAATTTTTGAACCAAATGAAAAATATGAGTTTTCGTTAAAAAGTTGGTTTACAATAAAGTAATTAAATTTTTAGCTTAAACGATAAATCTTAAAAAAATTGTTTTTCAACAAAGTAGTTCGACTTCAAACCAAGAAGTTGATTTTTCTACGAGAAGAAGTTCAAAAATCAACTAAACATGTAATAGTTGATGCCTGATTCAAAAAAGATTTTTATTTAAAAGAAGAAAACAAGTGAATTCAGGTTGAATTTTACCAAAAAAAAAAGAAATTTCTAACATAAAAGTTAAATTTTCAAAAATTTTCAAACAGTTGAACTTTTAGTTAAGTCAATTGATTCTCAAGAAAACAAAACGCATTTATAACAAAACTTCTCAATATTGAACTGAATAAAAAAGAGATCATTTAAAAATATATATTTAAAACTAGTTATTTCAACCTATAACAAGAAAGTTTCATTGGTAATCAAGAAGATTCATATGCACCAAAAAAAGATGAATTCAAAATAACAAATATAAAATTTTTGCCTAAATTATTGAATATAAAACTACCAACGATATATTTTTATTCCATAGTTGGATAGATAAATTTTTCATGAAAAAAATTATTAAAAAAAAGAACAAGTCAATCAAGCAAATAGATCTACAATAAAGAAAATTAATTTTTAACCAAACTGTTAAATGTTCAACTGAAAATTATCACTTTCAACCAATAACGGCATAGTTAAATTTTTAGTTTATTAAATTAATTTTGTACTAGAAGCAAACAAACCTTTACGAAATAGTCAAGTCTTGAAACAATAGAATAAAAATTTAGCAAAGAAGTTCAGATTTCAACCAAGTAGTTGAACTGTTAAGTGAAAATGATCGAGTTGCAACGAAGAAGAGAATAATTAAATTTCTAGTAAAAAAAATTAATTTTTGAGAACAGAAATACATTCTTAGCAAAACAGTTGTATCTTTAACCAAATCGTAGTAGTTTTTTAGTGTGTGTATTGAAGGGCATTGTATTTGGGAAAAGAATTCCAGGCAAAAAATTTGCAGGAACCCTCACAAATAATATTTGCTTTATATTGTTAGTCCAACTTCCAAGCAGTTGCTAAGGGCAAATTTCCTTCTTTTCCTCAAACTAGCATTAAAATATTGCCATTCATTCACAAAATAAATACTCTTAAAAAATTTTACTTTTTCTCACTTTTTCCAGACTTAAGTTTGCAATTCGACTGCTTACCTAATGGCGCCCCTATTCCCAATGCTCCTCGCGGCGGACCTTCTTCTTCTGAAAGACATAATTCATCTGAGAGGTATTTTCATTCTGCTAACAGTCATCTTCGTGATAGATCCAGGTCACCTTCTGG
>JAUELO010000337.1:3401551-3414896 GCA_032357855.1 Amphibolips quercusostensackenii
AATTCTTTTTGCTAAGTTGTTCGGTTTTTTTGGCCCCAAAAAATTTCCTCATGTAATTTTTTTTTTTTTTTTGAATATGTCCTTTGAGGTGTAAAAAGACAATTTTAAGACCGCTCTCTATGGGCACACCTTATGCGGGCGATTTTCTCAAATTGTTTTCGTTAAAGGTGGTTGGTTTTTTTGGACCCAAATGTTTTCCTCATCTGTAATTTTTCGTGTTTTTGGATATGTTGTTCGGGATATCAAAAGAAACATTTTAAGACCGGTCGCAATGGGCACACCTGATTAAGTCGATTTTCGCGAATTTTTTTATCCAAGCCAGTTGGTTTTTTTGGCCTCAGAAGTTTTCCTTATCAACAATTTTTTTTTAGATATGTTGATTGGGGTGTCAAAAGACACATTTTAAGACCGGCATTAATGGGCAAACCTAATTAGGGCGATTTTCGACAACTTTTGTCATTGAGGATGGTTGGTTTTCTTAGCCCCAAAAGTTTTCCTTACCTGCAATTTTTTTCATTTTTAGATATGTTGTTTGAGGTGGCAAAAGACAAATTTTTAAACCGATCTCAAAGGGCACACCTAGTTAGGGCGATTTTTAAGAATTTTTTAAATGAAAGGTGGTTGGTCTTTTTGTCCTCAAAATTTTTGCTTATCTCCAATTTTTTAATATTTTTGGATATGTTGTTTAGGGTGTAAAAAGACGCATTTCAAGACCGGTCTCTATAGGCACACCTTATGAGGGCGATTTTTTCAAATTTTTTTCGTTAAGGGTGGATGGTTTTTGGGGTGTCAATGGACACATTTTCCGACCGGCTTTAATGGGCACACCTAATTATAGCGATTTTCGCGAATTATTTTCGTTAAAAATTTTCTTTGCCACAAAAAATTTCCTCATCAAAAATTGTTTTAAATTTTTATTTTGTTGTTTGGGGTGTCCAAAGATACATTTTAAGACCTGTGTCAATGGGCACACCTAATTAGGTCGATTTTTGCGAATTTTTTCATCTAAGTTATTTGGTTTTTTTACCCCAAAAGTTTTCCGCATTTACAATTTTATTTATTTTTGGATACGTAGTTTGAGGTGGCAACAGATACTTTTTAAGACCGGTTCTAATAGGAACACCTAATTAGGGCGATTTTAGCGAATTTTTTTCGTTAAGGATGGTTGGTTTTTTTGGCCCCAAAGTTTTCCTTACTTACAATTTTTTTCATTTTCGGATATGTTGTTTAAGGTGTCAAAAGACACATTTTCAAACCGATTTCAAAAAACACACCAAGTCAGGGCGATTTTTGAGAATTTTTTACGTAAAAAATGGTTGGCTTTTTTGTACCCAAAAGTTCTGCTTGTCTCCAATTTTTTTTATTTTTGGATATGTTATTTGGAGTGTCAAAAGACACATTTTAAAAACGGTCTTAATAAGCACACCTGATGAGGTCAATTTTTAGGTTTTTTTTTTTTGTTAAGGGTAGTTGGCTTTTTTGGACCCAAAAGTTTTCCTCTTCTACAATTTTATTCATTTCTGAATACGTTGTATGGGGTACCAAAATACACATTTTAAGAGCAGTCTGAATAGGCACACCTAATTAGGGCAATTTTTTCGTATTCTTTTTGCTAAGTTGTTTGGTTTTTTTGGCCCCAAAAGTTTTCCTCATCTAATTTTTTTTTTTATTTGTTAATATGTCCTTCAAGGTGTAAAAAGACACATTTTAAGACCGCTCTCTATGGGCACACCTTATGCGGGCGATTTTCTCAAATTTTTTTCGTTAAAGGTGGTTGGTTTTTTTGGCCCCAAAAGTTTTGCTCATCTGAAATTTTTCATGTTTTTGGATATGTTGTTCGGGATATCAAAAAATACATTTTAAGACCGGTCGCAATGGGCACACCTGATTAAGTCGATTTTCGCGAATTTTTTCAGCTAAGTTATTTGATTTTTTTACCCTAAAAGTTTTCCGCATTTAAAATTTTATTTATATTTAGATATTTAGTTTAGGGTTAAAAAAGACACTTTTTAAGACCGTTCTAAATAGGAACACCTAATTAAGGCGATTTTTGCGAATTTTTCTTGTTAAGGATGGTTGGTTTTTTTGGCCCCAAAAGCTTTTCTTAACTACAATTTCTTTCATTTTCGGATATGTTTTTTAAGGTGTCAAAAGACACATTTGCAAACCGATATCAAAGGGCACAAATAGTTAGGGCGATGTTTGAGGATTTTTCACGTAAAAGGTGGTTGGCTTTTTTGTCTTCAAAAGTTCTTCTTATCTCCAAATTTTTATTTTTGAATATGTTGTTTGTGGTGTCAGAAGACACATTTTAAAACCGGTCTTAATAAGCACACCTAATGATGTCAATTTTCTCGATTTTTTGTTTGTTAAGGGTGGTTGGCTTTTCTGGACCCAAAAGTTTTCCTTAGCTACAATTTTATTTATTCCTGAATACGTTGTATGGGGTGCCAAAATACACATTTTAAGAGCAGTCTGAATAGGCACACCTAATTAGGGCGATTTTTTCGAATTCTTTTTGCTAAGTTGTTTGGTTTTTTTGGCCTCATAAGTTTTTCTCACCCAAAATTTTTTTTATTTCTGGATATGTTGTTTGGGGTTTAAAAAGAAACATTTTAAGACCGGTTTTAATGGGCACACCTAATTAGGGCGATTCGCGCGAATTTTTTTCGTTAAAGTGGTTGGGTTTTTAGACCCCAAAAGTTTTCCTCATCTCTAATTTTTTTTATTTTTGGATCTATTGTTTGGGATGTCAGAAGACACCTTTGAAGCTTGATCTCAAAAGGCACATCTAATTAGGACGATTTTTAAGAATTTTTTTCGTTAAGTCAGTTGGTTTTTTGGCCCTAAAAGTTTTCCTCATCTACATTTTTTTTTGTTTTTCGATAGGTTGTTTGTGAGGTCAAAAGACACTTTTGAAGGCCGGTCTCAATAGGCATACCTAATTAAGTCTATTATCCCGAATTTTTGTCGCTAAGTTATTTGGTTTCTTTTTAGCCCAAAAGTTTTCCTCATCTGAAATTTTTTTTATGGATATGTTGTTCGGGGTGTCGAAAGAAACATTTCAAGACCGGTCTCAATTGGCACACCTAATTAGGTCGATTTTCGCGAAATTTTTCGTTGAGGGAGGCTGGTTTTTTTCCTATCTCAAAGTTGTAATCATCTACAATTTTTTTTATTTTTGTATATGTTGTTTAGGGTGTCAATAGACACATTTTCCGACCAATCTTAATGGACATTCCTAATTAGGGCGATTCTCGCGAATTCTTTTCGTTAAAGCAGGTTGGTTTTCTTTGTCACGAAAGTTTTCCTCATCCAAAATTTAAAAAAAAATTATATATGTTGTTTGGGATGACCTGTGTCAATGGGTACACCTAATTAGGCCGATTTTCGCGAATCTTTTCTGCTAAGTTATTTGGTTTGTTTTACCCCAAAAGTTTTTCGCATTTACAACTTTATTTATTTTTGGATATGTTGTTTGGGGTCTCAAAAGAGGCACACCTAATTAGGGCGATTTTTGCGAATTTTTTCCTTAAGTCATTTGTTTTTTTTTGGCCCCAAATGTTTTCCTCATCTACAATTTTTCTTATTTTCGGATATGTTGTATAAGGTGTCAAAAGACACATTTTAAAACCGATCTCAATGGACACACATAGTTAGGGCGATTTTTTACAATTTTTTACGTAAAGAGTGGTTGGCTATTTTTCCCCCAAAAGTTCTCCTTATCTACAATTTTTTTTTTATTTTTGGATATATTTTTTAGGTGTAAAAAGACACATTTCAAGATCGGTGTTAATGAGCACACCTAATGAGGCCGAATTTCTTAATTTTTTTTTCGTTAAGGGTGGCTGGTTTTTTTTAGCCACAGAAGTTTTAATTACATACAATTTTTTTCATTTTCCGATATGACGTATAAGGTGTCAAGAGACACATTTTAAGACAGGTCTCTATAGGCGCACCTAATTAGGTCGATTTTTGCGAATTTTGTTCTTTTGGGGTGGTTGGTTTTTTGTCAAAAAAGTTTTGCTCTTCTACAATTTTTATTATTTTCAGGTATGTTGTTTAGGGTATCCAAATACACAGTTTAAGACCAGTTTTAATGAACACACGTGACTAGGGCGATTTTCGCGAATTTTTTTCATTAACGGTGGTTGATTTTTTTTGCCCCAAAAGTTATCTTTATCTGAAATTTTTTTAAATTTTTGTATATGTTGTTTGAGATGTCAAAAGACACTTTTTAAGACCGGTCGCAATGGGCACACCTGATTAAGTCGATTTTCGCGAATTTTTTCAGCTAAGTTATTTGGTTTTTTTACCCCAAAAGTTTTCCTCATCGACATTTTTTTTATTTTTGGATATATTTTTCGGTGTGTCAAAAGAAACATTTTAAGACCGGTTTCATTAGGCACACCTAATAAGGGCGATTTTTGCGAATTTTTTTCGCTCAGTTATTTGGTTTTTCTGGACCAAAAAGTTTTCCTCATCTATAACGTTTTTTATTTTTGGATATGTTGTTTGGGGTGCCCAAAGACACATTTTAAGACCGGTATCAATGGCCACACATAATTAGGGCAATTTTCGCGAATTTTCTTTGTTGAGGGTGGTTGCTTTTTTTGGCCCCAAGAGTTTTCCTCATCCACAATTTTTTGTATTTTTAAACGTGCTGTTTTGAATGTCCAAAGACTCAATTTAAGACCGATATCAATGGACACGCCTAAATAGGGCGATTTTCGCGGACTTTTTTCGTTAACGGTGGTTGGTCTTTTTTTCCCAAAAAATTTTCTTTATCTAAAATTTTTTTTTATTTTTGGATATAGTGTTCGGTTTGTCAGAAGAAACATTCTAAGACAGGTTTATATAGGCACACCTAATAAGGGCGATTTCCGCGAATTTTTTTCGCTAAAATATTTGGTTCTTTTGGCTCCAAAATTTTGCTCATGTAAAATTTTTTTATTATTACTTAGATATGTTGTTCGGGGTGTCAAAAGAAACATTCTAGGACCAGCTTCAATAGTCCTACCTAATGAAAGCGATTTTCGCGAATTTTTTTCGCTCAGTTATTTGGACTTTTTGGCCCCAAAAGTTGTCCTCATCTACAATTTTTTTTATCTTCGGAAATGTTTTTTGGGGTATCAATAGACACATTTTACAACTGGTCTCAATAGGCACACCTAACTACGGCGATTTTTGTGAAATATTTTCGTTAAGGGTGGTTGGATTTCTTTGGCTCAAAAGTTTTCCCCATCTAAATTTTTATTTTTATTTTTGTATATGTTGTTTGGGGTGACAAAAGACACGATTTAAGGCCGGTGACAAAAGGCACACCTAATAAGAGCGATTTTCGCGAGTTCTTTTAGTTAAGGGTGGATGGTTTTCTTTGGCCCAAATTTTTTTATCTTCTACAAATTTTTTTATTTTTGGACATGTTGTATGGGGTGTCATAAGCCACATTTTATGACATGTCTCAATGGGTGCACATAATAAGGCCGATTTTCGCGAATTCTTTTCGTTAAGGGTGTTTGCTTTTCTTTGGCCCAAAAGTTCTCCTCATCTACATTTTTTTAAATTTTTGTATATGTTGTTTGGGGTGTACAAAGACACATTTCCAGACCGATGTCAATGTGTACACATAATTAGGGCGATTTTCGACAATTTTTTCCGTTAATTGTGGTTATTTTTTTTGTCCCCATAAGTTTTTCTCATCTACATCTTTTTTTATTTTTAGATATGTTGTTTTGGGTGCCCAAAGACACATTTTAAGACCGATATAAATGGACACGCCTAATCAGGGCAATTTTAGCGCATTTTTTTCGTTACGTTATTTGGTTTTTTTGACCCACAAATTTTCCGCATCTAAAATTTCTTTTATTTTCAGATATGTTGTTTTTGGTGTATGAAGATACATTTTAAGAACGGCTTCAATGGACACACCTAATTTGGTCAACTTTCACGAATTTTTTTTGCTAAGTTATTTGGTATTTTTGGCTCCAAAAGTTTTCCTCATCTGAATTATTTTAAATTTTTGGATATGTTGTTCGGGGTATCAAAAGAAACATTTTAAGATCGGTTTTAATAGTCATACCTGATAAGAGCGATTTTCGCGATTTTTTTTTGCTCAGTTATTTGGTGTTTTGGCTCCAAAAGTTTTCTTTATCTAAAATTTTCTTTATTTTTGGATACGCTGTGCGGGGTATCAAAAGACATCTTTTAAGAGCGGTCTCAATGCGCACACCTAATTAGGGCGATTTTCGCGAATTTTTTTCGTTACGGGTGTTTGCTTTTTTTGGCCTCAAAAGTTTTCCTCATATACAATTTTTTTCATTTTTAGGTGTGTTGTTTGTAATGTCCAAAGACACATTTTAAGACCGATATCAATTGGCACACTTAATTAAGTCGATTTTCGCGAATTTTTTTAGCTAAGTTATATGGTTTTTTTGGCCCCAGAAGTTTTTCTCATCTGCAATTCTTTTTGGATATGTTTTTTGGGGTTACAAGAGACACATTTTAAGACAGGTCTCAATGGGAACACGTAATAAGGTCGATTTTCACAAATTTTTTTCATTAAGGATGGTTGTTTTTCTTTGCCCCAAAAGTTTTATTCGTCAACAATTTTTTTATTTCTGGCTATGTTGTTTGGAATGACACTTTTTTAAGACCGGTCTCAAAAGGCACACCTAATTAGGGCGATTTTCGCTAAGTTATTTAGTTTTTTTGACCCCATAAGTTTCCCTCATCTACATTTTTTTTATTTTTGGATATGTTGTTTTGGATGTCAAAAGACACTTTTTAAGATCGGTCTTAACCGGCGTACCTCATAAGGGCAATTTTCGCAAATTTTTTCCGTTTCGGGTGGTTGTTTTTTTTGGCCCCAAAAGTTTTCCTCATCTACAATTTTTTAAATTATGAAATATGATGTTTGGGGTGTCAAAAGATACATTTTAAGACCGGTCTCAATGGACACACTCAATAAGGACGATTTTCGTGATTTTTTTTCGTTAAGGGTGGCTTGTTGTTTTGCCCCAAAAGTTTTTACCATCTACAATTTTTTTAGGTTTGTATGAGTTATCTGGGGTGTCCAAAGACACATTTTAAAAACGGTCTCAATGGGCACACCTAATTAGGCCGATTTTCGCAAATTTCTTTCTTTTGTAAGGGTGGTTGGTTTGTTTGGACCCACAAGTTTTTCTTATCTACAATTTTTTTTATTTCTGGATATGTTGTTTATGGTGTAAGATGACACATTTCAAGGCCGGTCTTAATGGGGACACCTAATTAGGTAGATTTTTGAGAATTTTTTTGGGCAAGATATTTGACTTTTTTGTCCCTAAAAGTTTTTCTCATCTACAATTTTTTGGATTTTTAGATATGTTGTTTAGGGTGTCCAAGGACACATTTTTAAACCAGCCTTAATAGGCACACCTAATTAGGGCAATTTTTGGTAATTTTTTTCGTTAAGGTTTGTTGGTTTTTTGGCCCGAAAAGTTCTCCTCATCCACAATTTTTTTTATTTGTGGATATGTTGTTTGGGGTGTCAAAAGAGGCTTTTTAAGACCGACCTCAATGGGCACACCTAATAAGGTCGCTATCCGCAAATTTTGTTTCGCTAATTTATTCGGTTTTTTTTTTGGCCCCAAAAGTTGTTCTCATCTACAATTTTTTTTTTTTTTTTTGATTTGTTGTTGTGGATTTCAAAAGACACATTTTGAGATCGGTCTCAATGGGCACACCTAAGGAGGGCGATTTTCGCGATTTTTTTCGTTATAGGTGGTTGGCTTTTTTGGTCCCAAAAGTTTTGCCAATCTACAATTTTGTTTATTTTCAAACATGTTGTTTGAGGTATCCAGAGGCGCATTTTAAGACCAGATTCAATGGGCGCAGTGAGTTAGGATAAATGGGACTCATTATTTTGCGTAAGGGTAGCTCGAAGCCCTTGTGGGTAGTTTGAATCAATAAGGGTGCTTGTATTGACTTAGTTGTTCTTCCTGGAGTTTATTCAAAGGATTTTGGCTCGTCTGGGAATGATAATTAATAACAAAATTAGTCGTCGCAGACTGGTCGCAGAATTATTGCAGGATTTAAGCCGCTGAATTTATTGTTTTTCGTAATAATTCGCGATTCAGATTCTTCTTCTAAAGTTTTAATTGGCTTATTTTTTGGCAGTTCTGAACTAGCATTTAATTTTCTCTCAATTTCTAGAGCCTTATTGATAAAAGTTTTAAAAAAATTTATCTATGTTATCTTTTAATCTTATCTCTAATTCTGAACGTAATCCCCTTTTAAAACATTTAATTACGTATTCTTTTAAAGTTTCTTTAAGTGTTTCATCTGTGTCACCATCATTGCCTAATTTATGCGCGTCTTCGATCCTATCTGACAACTCTTTTATTTGCACAGCCTTCAATATTACATTTTCTTTAGCTCACATAAATATGTTTCCTAATTCTCCCTGCAGCTGGTATTAATTCGTCTAAGGTTTGAAAATTGTTTTCAAAGATACACTTTCGTGCTTCTACGGTTAACGTGCTTCTGACTAATCTAGCAAGATTCTCGTGTGCCTGTGTAGGAGTTGAAGCTTTTGCCTTTGTATATTCCTCTATAAAAGGAGGTAAAGGGATGTTATTTTTGTCAAGAATAGGGATTATTTCGATCGCGCCGTCGAGGAAAACTTGTTGATTGGTTGGCAGTGTCATCTTTTTTTGTCTTGACAAGTCTTTGTCGCTTGTTAAGTCGTCACTATCGTGGTGACTTATTATTGATTCGCGATTCAAATTATGAAAGGAGGTTTTTTTCTTTCTTATTATTTTGCTGGGAAAGCGTTGAACTCGATAGTGATTTCACATGAGCCTGATAGTCGATGACGTCTTCAAAAGTTAAGGTTTTATTTTGGTCTAAAGAACCACTAATCAAAATTTAATTTGTGTTACTTACGGTAGTATTTTCAGGATCAATGAATGCAAAACAATCAAAATGACCGTTTTCTAAAGTGTCACTACCGAATTCTAAATTAAGTTTATCTTATTCCGTTGTAATGTTAATTTTATTTTTTCTATTACTCTCCAGCCTGTTCTTATTTAATTCCACTTTCCTAGCTAATTTAGGGTTTTCTTTAGCATGACTTCTGGTAATTGATTTTCGGATATTGCCTAGGTCTACAAGCTTTTGCAAAGGCATTGGTTGTTTTTAAATTCGGACATATTAAATAGCATATAAACAGTGAAAAATAAGTATGTATAAAAATGTACAAGTTACCTGTCTTCGATCAAGCTCTTTGTGCTTAAACATTTGAAAAATAATAAATTTTGTTTTAAATAAATTACATATTGGCTCTCTTCAGTTTTGTTTCCCGGCCGATGCACCATAAAAAGGTTGTATGTTATGTCTCGTGTGTAAACATTTATGTTAGCAATATCTATGTAATCAGTTGAAATCTAAAAGTGCGTTCAATCTACATTAGTGCTGCAATTTTTAATATTAAGTCAGCTGAACGCTAGCTCTCATCATGAATGATTCACTCACTCTAACATTATCGGAAACTTCTTCAATCCTGGAAACTTACTATTTTCCTCCGATAGAGTTGTCTCCTTATAAAAATCACGCGCTTGGACTCATTGACTTTCTAACTTTTAATTACATACCTAATGTAGATATTGGTCAATATAAATTTTATGTGGGTGATAAAATAATTGAAATACACTAACGGTCAAAAGTTTTCCACCATCTCTTTTTTTATGGATGATTTAGTTCCATTAATCTTAGTTATATCAAAGGTAAAAAATTTTTTCTTTAAAGGGTTGAATGCTCCCAAGGATCCGTATAAAATGATCCAGAAGTAAATCTAATTTAGCTATTTTTTAAGTAGATATTGCAAAAATAGTGTAAATTTCAATGTTTTCTCAAATTTTAATCAATATTGTTAAAATTAACATTTCTTATGGGTTTTAGGCTCATTTTAATGCCATTTTTTTAAAGTACCGCAAAAGCTTATGAGATTCAATCTAAAAAAAATTCTATCACAGTGCGATAACATAAATTTGTAACAAAAAGATTAGAAATATTTGAAAATATCTTATCTGTAGACAAATTATAATAAAAATAAAATAATTCTATATTTTGAAAGATCTTTCTAGAAACTTCTTGCGTATATATTCCACATATTTACAAAAATATTTTTCTTATCACAAAAAATATATACATTTTTACAACTTTTTTGTTACTAATTTACCTTCTCTCACTGTGATAGGGAAAACGTTTAGTTTATTTCTCATCAGCTAATGCCATACATTGGAAAAATAGCCTTAAAATGAGTCCAAGAACATTAAAAAATGTTCATTATTACCAAAGTTATTAAAAATTTTAGAAAACGTTAAAATTTACACTATTTTTGTAATATCTACTCACAAAATAGATAAATTGGCTTTATCCTGGACCCATTTTATACAGAATTCACAGAGCACTTAAACCTTTAAGGTGAACATTTTTTAGCTTTGACATAAATAAAATTAATAGAACTGAATCATTCACAAAAAAGAGATGGTGGAAACTTTTGACCGGTAGTGTACCTACAGTAAGTTATAAAATAAGTGATATAAAGCGCTATCTACAAAATGCTTGAGCAAAAAAAAGGTATTGAAATTCATAATAAACCAAACAATAGTAAGTAAAAAAGTGAAATGTATTGCAATCACGATATAAATTCTAAACCTAAAGATTCTATTGGTGATTTGCTGAGTTTTTCTCAACACAGACTAGAAGCTGAACAAATTTATAAATCTGACCAACTGGTATCAATCATAAAAGTAAATTTTCTGAGTACAGAGTGTAACATAACTACAGGTGCATACATTACTGGCCGGAAAGTACATACTATTCATGAATTTTTTCCTGCAGTGCCACCTAAATATAAGATCGTGGAAGTGCTATCTCATGTCATTTACTTCCCATTTGCCATGCAAATAATAGATCATATACAGCTCCGTACAGTTGATCAAGACGGACATTTGATCACTTTTCGTGGATAAGTTATAATAATTAGACTGCACAATCAAGTCTCTTTAATAATAATGGGTATTGTTTTCAACAAGAATATTGGCTTTGTTTATGATAAACCAGCACAATGCCACAAACTTATCAGTCGACAATGAGCAGTCAAAGGGTTAACACCTTAAAGCGAGCTTTTCCTAAAGAGTCTGTCTGAAGCTCAAAAAAAGAAGAAGAGAATAAAGAGATTCAAATTTTTTTGCATATGCATCTGTACATTTGTTTATCAACGATTGATTATTTGCCAAGGAGGAGGAAATTTTAAATATTCAAGCACCAATTATCTTCGCCTCTTCAACCTTTAACAACAGTGAAGAAATACGGATTACTGTTCAAAATCAAAAACATTGTCTCCTACCAAGCAAAATTTCACTTCACGTATATGCAAGAATCGTTAAAACTGATGGAAAACTAGTGGTGAACACGAGCTTAGTGTATAATGGTCATCTGTCATTTGCTTGATAGAAATAAAAATGTTTGTCTCATTAGTCTCACACAAAATCATGTATCTCTAAATCCTGAGCAATCACGTTACATACAGAATACTGGCTGGCTTGAAATAAATGATAATAATCAATCACTAATCATCGCTACTGGTTACTTTGATGTAGTTATACCTCCGAGCATGCTATTTGGCTTTGCTGAAGATTATCAGAAAATTATTGTCAATGTTAAATATGAACTTCTTTTGACAAGATCGAAAAGTGATGCAAATGTCATCTTGCAAGCAGCCCTCAATGAGCAGTATAAAGTTGAAATGAATGAAATAGAGTAGCTATTGACTAGCGTTAGACTGTCAGATTCACGAAAATTTCAGTTGCTAAGATATATTAAAAAAGATCCATCTACTTCAATAAGTTTTATAACTTTGGAACCGTATGAATATTCTCTACTTCCAACTACTTCAAACCATGTTTGGACTGTAAAAACCTAAACACAATTGGAAAACCCGAGATTTGTTATACTTTGATTTTAAACCAAGAGAAAAAATAATACTCATAGAAGCTCTAGCTGCTTTGATCTTTGCAATCTAAAAATGTCAAACTAATTTTAAATAATTAGTGTTATTTTAACAGTAATTTAAATCTTGATATTATTCAAAATCAGTATGCTCTACTTTATGAAAAGTACACAAACTTTCAAGATAATTAATATGGTATAGAACAGCAACCATTGTTATCGAAAGAATAATTTATCGAGTATGCGCCCTTAGTTGTTATTGACTGATCTAAACAAAATGTGTTACTGAAATACGGTCCAGTTCATGTTTGTTTAGAATTTCAAACTCGTGAAAATTTTCTCACTCAAACAACAGCATATTTATTAATTTTGCATGGTCATATAGTTGACCATAAACCAATAAGTGGTGTAGTGAAAAATTTAGTATGAAACTACTGTAACTAAGTAGAAATAGTTTAGTTGCATTCAAGATGGAGTACTTGGTGGATATGCAGGGCATTAAGCAACCATTCAATAAATTTGTCTTGAAAGAATTAGCTGTATCACCCATCTCTGATGACACAGGCAAAAAAGCCATATTCTTTTTACTTTCAATCACCTTGCAAATAAAACAACGTTCCACTAAAATATAAGTCTGTAAGTATTTAGGTAGAGCGCAATCATTATGGAACGCATTGGAATTCTGTCGATTTACCATATTCTTTAGTACCTGTAATAATCGAGAGCATTTTGAAAGATGCACCCAAAAATTACTTGTGAAGACTGGAAAAAAGAAATGGCTGAAACAATTTGTAGAATTATAAATTTAAATTGTTGATATGCTTCGTATGGAATGTCCCTCGCTACAGGGTTTGCGTGAAATGTTTGCAATCATTGATATTAAATGTACACATCATGTGTACAAAGTTTACTTGAATTGCGCAACTGAAAATGTACTTTTATTTAAAAAAAGGATATCTTCACAGAGTTCTGTTAAATTAGTTTTTCTAGTTTATAGAGATAAGATGAATATTTTCTATATATAGAGTGTTCCAGTATTCAAAAAACATTTTTTATTTTGAAATTCTAATAAAAAAATGGTGTCAAAAATAATTTTAAAAACATTTTGCTGAAGTTAATAATTACCGAGTAATGAACAATCAAAGATTGACCAATCAGAAGCACGCGTTAAACGGTCGACAGTCCATGTGCCATCTGCATGAGTGTGTGCATAAGCAGGTACAGTTTATATAATTTTCCCTTTGTTCGCTTTTTCAGTAGGTTGTGACTCTGGTGTAACTTGTGACGGGGTAAATTTTGACTCACCTGTCACTTCAGGTTATTTCAATATTGAACGGGTCTATCGATA
>JAUELO010000337.1:3826916-3841604 GCA_032357855.1 Amphibolips quercusostensackenii
CCTTTCTGTGACAATAGTAATTCCAGAAGCAAGCCAAATACCCCTAACAGATGTGATTGAACGAAGCAGTGCTGTCTCAACGTCTTGAAGATATATTTACCGAAAGGGTCCTCAGAAAATCAAAACCTAATTGCGAATATGAACCCAATTAAGAATCTATACGATAGAAAAAGAATTTTTTAATAAATTTCTTCAAAAACTTTTACAATCCTTAATATCTTTAAAACTAACTCCAATTTTTTTAGAAATCCAGAATATTGTTTTTTACAGTTTTCAAAATGTTCATAAATATTCCTGGAAAGCTAAGATGTCAAAATAAAAATTATTAAAAATTTCCCCAAGAATTATTACAACATTTTTATATTGCCTTAAAACTTGAAACCTTTCAAAATCCTTAAGAAACTTTAAAATTTTATTTTAAATGTAAGCAAATCTATATTTCGTTCTACATTTTTGTAAATCTTTTCAAAACTTAAGGTATTTTCAGTACATTTTCCAAGCTTTTAAATATATATTTAAATAATTTGAATTTTTTACTACAGTTCTTAAAAAATCCTGCAAATTGAAAGAACTGCCTTTAAATTTTCTACATGATTTTTCGACAATTTGGAAACGATTTTTTTTTGTGCGAGTTGCAATCAAAAGAAGTGAGAGGCCTCGAAATTTGGCCCCGACTTTAGGAGGAATTAGGGGCCGTGCGCATAATACGTCACATAGTTCAGGGAAGGGGGTGTTTGACAAATTGGGACGAAGTGTGACATTTGAGAGGGAGAGCTTCTGCCCTCTGCGTTACGTTACACATTTTTTCTGCGTGATTAATTTTGCTACATTTTACCGAGATTTTTTTTAATTTCGCGGGTACACATTTTTTGTGGACTGGCAGCACTGTTTTTTCTGTGGAATGTCATATGTTATTAATTATATTATAATGTTTATTGGATCTTGTACGTGTTCACAACAAATTTTGTATAAATGGAAGTGTGACGTTACGTCGAGGGGGAGGGGAGCCTGAGGTTTGTGAAGATGTGTGACATGGGGGGGGGGTTCAAAAATAGTTAAAAATTGCGTGACGTATTATGTGCACGACCCCTGAGGGTTATTCTAGGAGCCTACCTGAGTCCCTCTTAAATGAGATTTTGTTGGACTCGATAAGTTTTCAATTGCAGAGCCTGCAGGGCCCTGGCTCCTCCCTTGCAGACTCCTTACATCAAAATCCAGCCCATAGTTCCCAAATCCTTATAAGGGAAATATTCACCGGGAATTTCATGAGACCGGGTAAATCCGGGAAATGACAGTGAATTTATTTTTTGACTGAGAGTGTAACAAATTTTTAGAAGAATAGTATGTCCTGTCACTTGACATGTCATAAATTTTCCATCGCGTGATGATATAATACAATTTAAAATAATCTTTTTATATTTTTCTATGCGAAATTATTTATAAATTTAAAATAAGTTCGATTTTAACTTTTTTAAATGTTAGGTTCAGGTGCTGACTTTTTGAATTATGATATCATTCAGTTTACAATGCATAATTTTCCAATGTTTTGCTTTTTAAATTTTCCATTTTATGTCTTTATTTTTAAGCGTGCATGTTTAATTTGAAGAACTTCAGAATTATATTTTGAATATTTAAACGATTAAAAATTAAAAGCGTTTGGATTTAAAACTTTTTGATAAAAACGTTTTTAGTTGATCAACTATAAATATAAGTTAAATTATGATTTTTAAAATTGAACTGTACTTCAGATAATAAAAGTGTACAATAATTGATTTTACAAGACGATTCTAAATCCGTTTAAAGTTAAATAATTTGCAGATTTTAACGTTGAAAATTGAATTGTTTCAATTCCAAAGCTTTAGTAGTCAACAAATGTAATCGTACAATTGAAACTTTATAAACTGTTTTTATTTTTGAAATAACTTGAAATTAATACATTCATTATTAAACGCTTTTATTAAATTAAAAATTCTATTCAAATATTGTTTCAGTCTAAAATATTCCATTTTTAACCCATACGATTTGAAATTTAACTAAGAAAAACCATTATTATTTAACATTTATAAATATTTGACAGTTTATTTAAAACGAGAAATTATCACTCAAATTACGAAAACTGAACAATTTGAAACTGAATTGTTTGAAATAGAAAGCCTTTAATCGTTAAAATTTTCGAAGAGCCTAGTTGGAACTTTGAACGTTACAATTTTAATTGTTCTATTTAAAAAAATTTAAATTTGTAAGTGAAATTTTTGAATTTTTATATATAAATAACAATTCAACTGCATGTGTGCAAAAAAATTCGATTCGACTTTGAACCAACATTGGTCGCACTCTGAATGTCGAAAAACTGACATTCGATTCATACTACGGTCGGATCGGTTTTTTCGATTTAATCAGCCTGTCCATCAAATGTCGAAAAACCGATTTTCGACGCGCGCTGTAGCTGGATCGGATTTTTCGATTCGATCTGTCCCTCGATCGAATGTCGGAAAACCGACATTCGATCCGTGCTACAATCGGATCGGATTTTCCGATTCCATCGACCCGTCGATCGAATTTCGGACAGCCGACATTCGATCAGTGCTACAGTCGGATCGAGTTTTTCGATTTCATTGTCCCTTTGATCGAATTTCGATAAACCGACATTCAATGCGCGCTATGTCGGATCGTTTTTTTTCGATTCGGTGGGTCAGCCTTCGATTGTCAAAAATCCAATGTGCGACTGAGAAAAGGCATTACAAGTTTTTAATTTATAATTATAATTATAAAAATCTAAACCGATGCACGTAGAATGCAGATTGCAGATCCAGAGAGGCACGAGGACAATACTGTGTCAATCTGGTGATTAATATTACGCGACCTGTGACAGGGTGTCCCAGGCTCAAGTGTCCGGACTTATATAGCTGTATAGAAATTTAAAAAATAAATCGAAAATTTCTTTCCCAAAAATCAGTTGAAGTTTTAGTTTTTGAGTTATTAAGGATTTAAGCTGGACCAATCAGGAGCGCAATACGCGTACGTGAGCGGCAGTCCAACGTAGTGTGATGACTGTCGCGAACCCCACCTCGGCGTTCGCTTCGTTAACACAAGGTTGGACTTCTGCTCACGTACACGTATTGCGTTCCTGATTGGTCCAGCTTATATACTTAATAAGTCAAAAACTAAAACTTCAACTGATTTTTAGAAAAGGAATTTTTGATTTATTTTTTAAATTTCTATACAGCTATATAAATCCGGACACTTGAGTCTGTATATAGTCTGTATATGGTCTAAATATCCCTGTATATAGTACAACAATAAACAGAAAGGTGTCCTTAATTTTTACTTTCATAAATTAAAATTTGTTATACGATTACATAGTAACTAGTAATAATAATTCCTTGGATGTTATTTATCTCAAGATTTGTAAAATATTTTTTTACAGGCTTTACAGGCTAATAATATTTATTTTCTTATTTAATATTCTCAAGCCAGAATAAGAGGGGGAGGGCTACTACTGAAGGGTAGCTCAATATTGTATTATTGATTATTACCCTAGTTTTATTTTAATTTTCTTTCATCAAATAACAGTTTAAAAAATAATTATTCCACATTTCTGGAATTTGGATTATTAATTGGGGAATAAGAATTTCATATAATATAAATCATATGTAACTTAAATTTTCTTTGAACTGTATGGTATTGAATTGAAATTTTTATAAATCGTCTCCCATAATATTTTTGTATAATATTGTAAAAAGAAAAGTGGACCCGACTGTAACTGATTTTTATCTCTTTTTACTACAGCAAATTTATAATAATTCATCAGGCCATTTTTGACAAAAATCATTAAAATTTATAATAATATTTTTAAATTTCTTGCGTAGTATAATTTAAATATTAAAAATTTGAAAATTTGAATATTATTGTTGTTTTCTAATTAGTCGCTTATAAAGTCGAACTTGTTAGCATTGGACCTTAACGTTTATTGCCGTAGCTTAGGTTTGTGATTAAGTTAAATACAATTTTTAAATTATCATTAATAAAAAAATATAAATTTAACAGTAAAGCCCAATATTCACATTAACAACCTCGACTTCATAAATGACTAATTGGAAAATAATAGTTTCAGTTTAAGCTCTTGAGTTTCGAAATTGTAAATTATATTAAACAATGGAATTTAAAACTACGCTTATAATAATCAAAGTTGGCCACTTTCATCACCGGAAAAGTTTCTCGCAGACAAAATTTCCAAATCTTTCAAATAAAAGCTTAAATAATTTGCCATTTAAAAACTTTTCATTCAATCGTTTAATAATGAACAAGTTTCAAAATGAGAATCATCTAATTTCAATATATTTTATTTTAAGGGTTTCAAAATAAACATTATCTAAAAATGAAACATTTAAAATGGTAAAGTATCAGTTTCACAAACTGTAATTGTACAGATTACATGATAAAGGCTGATAAAGACCTCTCTTTTTCTTTATTTAATAACCAGGCAAAACAAAATATTTTAAAATATACAAATTAAATTTCGCCACTTTTATCAGCGGGAAAAATTTCCAGTTTAAACATTTTTCTAAATTTATTAATTTGTCATTGAGAATGATGTGAATCTAACATTTTTGTAATTTTTTTTTAGTGCAACATTCAACTGTAGATAATTTAAAAAATTTAAGATTGAATTTTCAACAGTTTAATTTTCTACAGTTTTTTTACAGTTGAGATGTCAACTTTTGTAAATGGAAGAGAATTCAAAATTCAAATGTTGAAAATATAATTTAAAATTTTCTCCAGCTTTCAGCTGATTAAAATTCAATTTCCAATTTTTTAAAATTTGGATTACCTGAATTTTTAACAGTTGAAATTTCAGAAGAAGCGAATTTTATAAAAAAAACAAGTATTAAAAGTGTTATATTTACATAGTCCTACATGAGAATTTAATAAATAAAAATTTCAGTCCTTAAATCGATGTTCATTTTTTTTGTTCTGTAAATTTAGATTTTTTGGTTAAAAAAAATCGTATTTTTTGGTTGGCAATTTAATTATTTTGTTAAAAAGTCACCCTTTTTTGTTTAAATTTTCTTAGTTGAAAATTCAACGCTTTCGTTAAATTT
Organism: Amphibolips quercusostensackenii; assembly: GCA_032357855.1. Taxonomy (NCBI): domain Eukaryota; kingdom Metazoa; phylum Arthropoda; class Insecta; order Hymenoptera; family Cynipidae; genus Amphibolips; species Amphibolips quercusostensackenii. The sequence continues at coordinate 3,832,019 of JAUELO010000337.1, forward strand.
TATCTTTTTCGTTGTCAACTTCATTTCTTTTGGTATGAATTTGTTTAATCACCTTTTGGTTAAAAATTTAACTGTTTGGTTGGAAACTAATCTGTTTAGATCAAAAAATCAACTATTCGGTTGAAAGTTGAAATACTTTGCCTGAAACTCATTTTTCTGTTTGGCAATTTATCATTTTTAATTGATAGTTCAACTATTTTGTTGGAAATTCGTGTATTTTGTTGAATATTCATTTTTTCTGGTAGAAAATTAATCTGCTTGATAGGAAATTCATCTTTTGATTAAAAATTTAACTACTTGATTGAAGGTTTAACTTCTTTGTTATTTTTTTTTGTAGAGGTTTTATAATTTTGTTTGTAAATTTATCTCTAGTTTAAAATTTATCTTTTTTTAGCTGAAAATTCGTCTTTTCTGGTTAATGTTATGGGAAATTAATAATCATTTAATGGACTGTCATTAGGAAATTATGAGATTAAATAAATCAGCTTTTCTTATTCGATGGATATTTGTACAGATATTTTTCATCACAAAGGATGTATTATCATGTGCTGTTGTTGTTATTAAAACTGCAATTATACGAGTAATTCAATCTCTTCAAAACTGTATAAATTTTAATTTGAAATCTTCAAAATTGAAGAGTTTTTTACAATGAAAATTTACAATTAAAAATTATGCTTAGCAGTCGGTAGTCTTAACCATTACTCTATATTTACAGAATTGAAAGTTAATGAAAAAAACATCCTCATGAGCCACAGCTGTAAAAAGTTAAAGCAACAATTTTTTAACTCTTTTTTTCATTAATCTTTTTGTTTTTATAAAACTTCATATGGATGTAAAATAAATGAAATGTTAACCAGAATATAAATAAGGTAATTTTTAAGTTAATAATTTAAATCAATTATAATGTTGCTTGGTGTAAGATTTTTTTTTCGCGTTGTAGACCATTTTATAGTTTTTTATAATGACATAAAATGTTAATTTTTCTGAAGATTTATTATTTATCATCAAGATGGAACTTAGAATTTTGTTCTAAGAAAAAACAAGAAAAAGATTGTTTTCGCGATAGTTATATTTATAGTTTTTTGATCGTGGAGCCAGCCATCAGTCAGTACTAGGCGAATTGCCGATTATCTGTACTGGTGACCAGTACTGGGTCAGTACTGCGGTGGTGGTGAACTCCGGTGCACTGCAGAATTTTCCGCCCAGGAATAGAATGCAAAATAAATATAAAAGAAATATTAATCAGTTATCGCTAGAAATTCTGTTTTATTAAGTTTCAATCACTTGTAAAAATAATAGGCACAAGAATCGAAAATACCATATTCGATACAACAGAATGCACACGTCTAAATTGAATACTTATTAATTTTGAAAAAATTTGAGTAAGTTTAAGAGATGTTCAGAAGTTTTGAAAAGATCTAAAATTAATTTTAGGAGAATATTTAAAAAGATTTTAAAAGATTTTTAAGTATTTCCAAAATTGCCAAAGAAGAATCTAGAAGATTTTAAACAATTTTGTTTTAAATTTTGTAGGATTTTTTAAAGGAAAAATTCGAATCATTGATGTTTGCTAAACTATATTCATGGTTCTAAATAATATTTATAACCATGAATAATATTTTTCAAACATCCATGATGCTTTCCTTCGTCCCCTGGGCGTCATAACCCCACCTGTCATTCGACTTAAAAGCAACTGAGTTGCGCAGCCCCGTAAAAAAGTTTTAAGTCTTTATTGCAACCTACAGCGCAAGCGCGATTTAGATGTTCATCCGAGACTAGTAGACTTCTGCGTGATTTTGGAATCAACGGTGAGAATCGATTCTAGATTCTGATTCCAACGATTATCTTCCCTTAAAAAAAGCCCGCTATTATTTAAAATTTGATTTAAATTCATTAATTTCAATTCAGATTGAAAATTAATTTATTAATGTTAATGTGAATTTAAATTAATAATCAATTAAATTCAATAGTTATTATTTATTATTATTAATATTTTTGTCAAGAATCAATAAATACATAGTAATGTATTTTAAAATTTGAATATTAGTTTTTATTTTGACAGAATATCAAATAATTAAAATTTGAATATTAGTTTTTATTTTGACAGAATATTAAATAATCAAGCTCAAAATTAGAGTATAAATTAGAGCATTTTCATTCTTGTGATAGTGCGGAAAATTGAGTATTTGTGCCAACTAGAATGTACGCGCAAGGTGGGCGCGGTAGGTTGTGTGCTTTGGCTCTGTCCAAAGCCATAAAGTTGATTTTCACCCTGTAGCTGGGCAATCAAACAAATATCGGTTACCGATAAGTTACCATAAACGTATGGAAATTTTAGAATTATGGTAATTTATGTTGATTTAGAAAGTTAATGGAAATTTATGGTGATTTATGAAGTTTACGAAAATTTGTGGTAATTTATGAAATTTATGAAAATTTATGGACAATTATTAAATTAATAAAAACGATGGCTTCCGTTCCCAGTACCGATAGAGGTTCCACGGTGTTTTTCGAGTGCGATCATTTTTTGGTTGGGGAGAAGTGAAAAGTTAAGTGAGTACAGTGAGAAGGTGGTGAGTAAGGGGCCTGGGGTGAAAGTCCAAGTGTGAATGAAGGGAGTCGTAGAAAGTGCGAATGTAAGCGAAAAAATATAAAAAACGTCAAGAGTTGATTTTGAGGTTAGGCTCGCTTAGGTGGGTCACTGGGTGATTTGGCAGAAAGCAGGAGTTCGAAGGGTGAGAAGGGAGAAGGAGAAGGGGTAGCCACACATTGATAATGGAAATTAAGTATAAGATTAAAGTAATAAAAATCATTATTTAATATTAATTAAATTAAATTAAAATAATTAGATTAAAATAATAAAAAATTAAGTATAAGAGGGTGAGTTTTGGGTAAAGTTTTTAAAGTTCAAGTTTGTAATAGAAAGTGATAGGTGGGGAAGTGAGGAGGCAGGGGGGAGAGGTAAGGCTAAAGGTGGGTTAACATGGTAGCAGCATGTCGGTTATGCGAAGTCCACAGCAAGTTTCCAGAAGGAGACGGAGTGAGATTGGCGAGAAGAGCGACGCAAACATGTAAAGGGAAGTGCACATGAGACTTTCGCTACGCCTTTGGATCCCGTAGTAATGGCAGAGTCGAGTCGAGGAAGGGGACACACAGTGGTGTGCAAAAGTTTTGGGCCAAACACATTTTTGACTATATATATAATAAATAAAAGCAGCTAAGAAAGACTGAGTATATGTCAGTTATTAGTATTTTATTGAACTACAAAATTATGGAATTTATATATTTTTAATACAGATTGTTGACAATTTGATCCACAATGTTTTTAATGACGGTGTTCAAAAATAATGGGCCACACTAATTGTATAGCTTTATAAAATAGTAAGTGTTTATAAAATCAATAAAGAAGTCATTATTTTGTTTTTTAATAACTAATATTTAGTAGCCATACCCTTTGCAGCAATTACAGCAGCACTTTGACGAGTAATTGAATCAACTAAGTGCTGAACGTAGTCCTTTGGTATTTTTTCGCATTCATCTTGCAAATTTTTTTAATTCTCGTGCAGTTGGCCTACTCCTCGCGAAGACATACCCGGGTCTAAATATTTGGTCTTGGTTTTGAATTGGTTGAAGACTAATCCTAGACAATTTCAAGTTATAATTTTTGTCTATTTTGTAAGACGGAACCAGACCATTTTTTATGTCTTAGGACATAAATGTATGTCTTGGAGACAAAAATTGATGTCTTGAGATAAAATTATTTGTTTTGGAACGTACCTGAGATAATTATAACTTGAAGGCAAGCCAAACGGTTCCTAAGGCATCCAAGGGTCATCACTAATCCGCTTTAAATTTCACAGAATGTTTACAATATTTATCTTCGTGGTATTTATTTTGTATATATTAATAAGTTTGTTTATCTGCAATAATTATGTTCTTTGGGTAGAGAATCTAAAAATGTTGTCTATTTTTCACTGTCTCCAACAGTTCACTATATATTTGAAGAAACTGAGAGCTTTAATCTTTATGAAAATTTTTTATATGTCTGTAGTAGTTGAGACCGACAGGTTCTGGATTTTTTATTTAAAAATCAGTTGTTATAAAATTACAAGTTTTATCGGTTGTAAAGTTTTAATTCTTAGCAGATGTCAAATGTTTGGTCCCAACCTATCTGGAAATGGCAGATCCTGCCGGTAGTAATAAAACCAATAATAAATCATCCTTCCGTGTCTCAAGACAAGTCTACCTGATTTTGCTTGTGAGACGAAACCAGGCATCATGATCTTGAAGATATTCAAGACAAAATTAAGACCAAATATTTTTACCCGGGTAGCTCCCTAAACCATGACACCCCCATGTTCAACGGTTAGAATTTGATATCTTGAATTGTATCTTGCGTTTTTTGGACGTCGAACATACTTTTTTCCGTCACTTCCGAACGGATTGAAGTTTAATTTTTCATAAAAAAGTACTTTACTTCGCTGCTTTGGAGTCCAGTGTTGATATTTCCGTGCAAATGTCAATCGGGCCTTCTGATTTTTCTTTCTGATTAAAGGTTTTTCAACACCAACGCATCCAATTAGTCCTAAATCTTATAGACGACGTGACACCGTGCTCCTACTCACATTGGCGAGGATTTCATCGCGGAGATCTCGAGAAATTTTAGATGCAGTTCTTGATATCTATGGTAGATTTGCATTTAATGATTTTATAAACATGTAAAGTCGTTTTCCGTGGTCTAACATATCGTGAAAGGTCCGATAGACACTTGGTAGTAGTAAATTCCTCAATTTTTTTATTCATCGAACTTTTACTAATTTTCAATGAAGCGTCAATTTTGCGATATGCCTTTCCTTGTTCAAAAAGGTTTATCACGGCTTCCCGAATTTAATAATATGTATATCTCGGCATATGGAACGTAGAATAACTTGACCTAATGCCTGAAACACTTGACGAATGTTAAAAAGCCAAGTAGCGGACCAGGTGGTGATCTCAGAAATATATAAACACAGTGACCTAATACTTTTGCACACGCAAATATAGATTATAAACGATAGAACCGGCTCAAGTTTATTTTCAAAAGCTGTTATCTACCTTATTGTTTAGTATAAATAGTATACCTAGTTTTTATATAAATGTATATTTTTTAAGTTAGTCTCATATGAAATAGTTCAGAAAATCAATGTGGCCCAAAACTTTTGCACGCTACTGTAGGCGCGTGAGGCCCACTAATGTGGAAAGAAAAGTTGATCGAAATTACGGATTTCGGGGTCGAGAGATTTGATACACAGGTGGCTACTGTCAGCAAGCGCGAGTAGCAGCAAAAGCATGCACAGTGAAGGTGAGAAAACGGGGGAGGATAATAAAAAAAGAGAGCAGTTGAGCAAAGATGCGGAAAGAGGCAATGATAATAAAAAATCTAGATGAAAAAAAGAACGCCAAAGAGTGATATGTATGAAGGAAATATGCTTCAGAAATTAGAAGCTCTTATAAAGAGATTTGGAGATGAGGCTTGCAAGAGACTGAATGATATGGCGAGACAAGGGGAGGAGGTAAAATACGAGGTACGAAAAGTGAGACAAAAATGCGAAGAATAGGATGAATCATGGAAAAGAGAGAAAGAGTAGGTATGGAACAAATTGTAAAGCACAGAAAATAGGTAGAGAGAGAATGACGAGAATAGGAAAAGGGACATGAAACTGTTAGAAGATAGAGTGAGACAACTGGAACTAAAGAATGAGAATAAGGTGGAAGAGAAAGGAAGTTTGGAAGAAGCGACAGTGTGAGTTGGTTATGCATGAGCAGAATGAAAGGTGGCGCTTGAGAATAATTGATGTTGAAAGAAGAAAGGAAGGGGAAGAAAGAGCGAAAAGAAAAAAGAATATAATAGTGAAGGGTTGGAAAGTGGACAATGAAGAGGGAGAGAAAGAGATTGGGAAGCTGATGAGAGACGTAGGCGCACAAGTCAGAGTGAAAGGGATAAAGAGACTAGGAGTGAAGAAAGAGGGGAAAGAATGTATGTTTTTAGTGAAATTAGGGAGTGAGGAGGATAAGTATGAAGTTATGGAGAAGAACTTGTTGAAAGGAAGAAAGGAAATAATCAAAGAAGATCTAATGTGGCGGGAAAGGAAAAAGAAAGTGGCTAATCGAGCGAAAGGCATGGGCTGAGAGAAGTAAAGGTGGTAGGGTAAGGATTGGGAAAGATAGGATATGGATAAATGGAGAGATATGGATTTGGGATGATAAAGTAGAGGAGCTGAGGGAAGGTTAGAAATGGGTATTGAATGAAGGGGGAAAGGAGAATACAAGTGTCACGGGGAGCTTTCAAAACGACAAGAGGACTTAAATGCAAGGAAGAAAGGAGAGGACGGCAAAGAGAGAGTCGTGAAAATAGCGTTCAATGAACGTGTCAGGATTTAAAAAACAAGGACAAAGGATTCTAGGGAGAAGTGCAGAAGTAGGATGTAATAATCATGAATGAGACGTGGGTGGATGAGAAGGAGTGGAAAGGTATGAAAAGATTATTGCTGAAAGCATATGTATGAGAGATGCAAGCGGCGAGAAAGGAGCACGTAAAAGGGAGAGGAATGGGTGGCATAGTGTCAGGGGTAAGAAGGGAAATGGTGGTAGAGAAGAAAATGTAGAGTACATAAAAGAAAAGGATAAAACAATGTCTAGAAGAATATAATTAGGAAAAGTTATTGTGGATGTGGTTTGTGTTTACAGGAGAAAAGGAGAATAGGGAGGGTGGAGAACAATAAGGAAATGGACACAGGAAAAATAGGATAGGTTGGTGCTAATAGGGGAAGACCTAAATGCATGGACTGGGAAACAAGGGGGAGATGTATGGGATAGAGAAAAGGAGTTGTTCATAAGAAAATCGAAACAAAAGGAAATAGATCGGAAGGGTAGGAGGCTACCGGACTTGTTGGGAGAGGTAGGATGGTTCATTTGTAACGGCAATACCAGGGGGGATGAAGAAGCGCAATATACGTACGCGGGTATAGGGGACACGGTAATAGATTACATTCTGGCAGAAAAAAGAATAAGGAAAGTGATGGTTAGAATGGAAGTGGGTAACATGGTAGGCTCTGAGCACTTCCCAGTGATCACGAGAATGAGATGTGGAGGCTCAAAGAGCGGTAGCGAAAAGAAGGAAGGAAAGAAGGAAAGGAAATTGAAAATGGGCAGTTGGGGAGAGAAAAAGTGAAGAGAATATAGAGAAAAAATAGAAATCGAGGAGATAGGGAGTTTAGAAGAGGAAGGAGTAGACACGCTGCTATAAAAACTCAAAGGAGTGATTAATAAGGTAAGGGAAAAGGTGAGACCGAGAGAAGAAAAAGGGTTTAAGCGAGGTTGGTGGGACGAGGAATGTATAAAAGTAAAGATAGGAAGAAGGAGAGTATAAGAAAATGGAGGAAAGGGGTAATGGAAAAAAGAGGAAGAGAGAGCACGAAAGAATGATAAAAGAGAAAAGACAGAGAGAAATAAAGGTACTAGGAAGAGGTTGAGAAAGCGGTGAAGGAAGGGAGAGCATGGGAAGTGATAAACAGGGAAAGAGGAGGAAGAAAAGGCATAAATGAAGAAATAGGAATGAAAGAGTGGACGAAGCACTTCAAGGGGATGTTAGGACGTGTGAGAAATAGGGTAAAAGGAAAAGGAAGAAAATCGGTAGAGGGGGACGAGGGCAGCAAAACCGAGATTAGTAGGGAAGAGGTGAATGAGGCGATTTCAAGATTAAAAAAAAACAAGGCAACAGGGGAAGATGGTTCGGAAAATCAATCACTGATATATGGAAGACTAGAAGTAAAAGAAGAGTTGGGAGGATTTGCAATAAGGTATGGAAAGGAGAAGGGTGGCCAGAGAAATGGAAGACTGGGCTGGTAGTACCGTTGATTAAGAAAGGAGAAGGACAAACGGTGGATGAATATAGAGGTATCACACTAATGTCGGTGAGATATAAAATTTATGCGGAAGTGCTTAGAAGGAGGTTGGAAAAAAAGTTCGAAGAAAAAGGAAGTATACCACACAGCCAAACGGGCTTTAGAAAAGGAATGGGAACCACAGATAACATCTACGTGCTTAAATATCTAGTCAATAGGAACCTAGGTCGGAAGAAAGGGAAACTAGTCCCACTGTTTGTAGATTTTAAGTCAGCATTTGACTCAGTTAACAGGAGCGTGTTGTGGGCAGCCATGAAAGAGAGAGGAGTAAACGAAGGTTTAATAGTGAGGATAAAAGAAATATTTGTTGAAACTAATATAACGGTGAAGATAGGAGATAAGAAAGGAGAGGAATTCTGGACTGGAAATGGGTTCAGGCAAGGGTGCCTGTTGAGCCCACTTCTATTTAGTATTCTTCGGGCAGATTTAGAGCAGAAGTTGGAAAAGAAAGGGAAAGGGGGACGACATTAGGAGCAGGTAAAGTGTATTCACTAGCATATGCAGTTGATGTAGTGCTAGTAGCGGACGATAAAAGAAGTATGAATCTGATGATAAGAGTGTTCGAAGACTATGTGAGAGAAAAGGATTTAACAGTGAATATGAACAAGGCAAAGATGATGTGCTTCAGAAATAAAAAGGGTAGGGTAGAGTACGAATGGAAGATAAATAGTGTGGTGGTGGAGTTGGTGGAAGAATTTTGTTACCTAGGATTTTGGCTCAAAACTAGAGGAGGAAGCGAGCTGCAGGTGAGAAAGAGATTAGAATGCGCGAATAAAGTAACGGGACAAGTATGGGGTATAGGAAAAAGAAGGATCAAGGACGACTGGAAGATGAAAATGTGAATGTTTAATATGTTGGTATGGTTAGTGTTAAGCTATGGAGTGGAAATCTGGGGATGGAAAGAGCATAAGAGAGTGGAAAATGTACAGAAGAGATTTTTGAGATGGGTTATGAAAGTGAGTTGGAACTGCCCAGGTTATATGCAGAGAGAAGAAATAGGACGAGAAAAAATGGTGGTCAGGCAAGTGAAAATAGCCTGGAACTTCGAAGAGAAACTGTAATGGGGAGAGGGAAGCAGAATTGCACAAGCATGTGCTCGGGAGCTTATGGATAATGAAAGGAGGGGTAACGAGGGGCATTCGAAATGGGAAGATGAGATATGGAATGATTTTTGAATATGGCATGCAAGTGAGGGGTAGAGAGTGGAAGGAAATAGAGGAAGAGATGAAGGCAAGGCAAGGAGAGGAAAGATGGGAGAAAATCGCAGATTTAAGATAAAATAGCTCGTATAGAATGTTTAGGAGGCAGGGGGAATCAGAGTACCTGAAAAAGATTAAAAAGGAGAGCAAATGGAATAGAGTGGTGAGATTCAGAATGGGAGAGGGTGTGAAAGCATGTAGATATTCGATGAATGAGAAAGAGAATCTATGTAGAGTATGCAGGTTTGAACAAGATACATGGTTGCGTGTGTTAGAGGTGTACAGGTGACGAAGATGGAGGGGAGAGTATAAAAGAGAGACTGAAGTGGATTCTGAATGAAAATGGTCAGGGGGAGAAATAGATGAAGAAGCTGGAAAATCTGAGAGAGAAAGCTAGTTGCACAGGATATGGGGGGGGTGGCAAAAATACAAAAAAATGAATAC
>JAUELO010000337.1:4045762-4056406 GCA_032357855.1 Amphibolips quercusostensackenii
CTTGAATTTTAGAAAATGGAATTTCTTCTGCATTAGAAAGTGATTGATTGGAAACCAGGGATATTCCGACGCGTCTTAAATCAATGTTGAAAGATTTGCTGAAGAAAGATTGTAAATTTTTGAAATGTTGAACTTTAAACATTAGAACACCGTTTTTTTTTTATAAATATCGTGAACAGTAAAAATATAACCGAAATCTAAAAGGTAACAGTTCTTTGGTTCCTTCTTGGTTAGCATAAAACTTCAAAACTCAACTTTTTAAATTATAACAACGTCTCTACCTACGTCTACAAACTTCTTGACAAACCACTCTAGTAAAACTCGTGCGTATTCAACCCACCCTTTATCCTGACTCAACGCAGGGTCAAGAAGAATTCGCATAGCAATACTAAGAGTGACAAAGTGATTGTAAAGATCTGCTGGTAGAACGTCGCAATTTTCAAGTGATTAATCTTCTTATGTAACAGATTGAATAAAATGAAAATATTTAGGAATTAATTATATTTTATGTACCTTAAATTAAAAATTATTCAAATACAGGATAGGTATACCTATAGAACATGTTTAAGATTTTGTTGCTAAATTGATAAAAATTTAAATTAACCTCTAGTTCAAATAAATAACTGCAAGCAGAAACGAAAATGGGTTTCTAGAAAAGTTCTAGAAAAATGTCACGTGACACTTTTATCTGTCTCGCGTTACTTTCAAGATTTTTGCGAAAATGTGTATAAAATTCTATAAGATTCATTTTTTTCTCAACAATATAGTTTTATGGTGTGTGGAAAACCCAAAAAGGACTAAATTTAATTTTTTTTAACATCGTGAAACTATTAAATTATATTTTTCTTCATTTTTTATGAAACGAAAAAATTGTATCATAAAAAAAATGCATTTCAATCAAACAAATTCTATATTTTCGGAAAAATATCAAAGACAATGCGGGATAGCAGTATGAAGAAACATTTTTCTATAATTTTTAAAGAGAAACAATTTTTTTTCTTCGACTTTTTTTCTTACGTGGCCTCATTTTGTCAAAAAACAAAAATGTTTGTTTTTCATACAAAAAAAATCTCTTCAAAGCACGAACACAGGGCAGACTGTCATCTTATCTACTATTTGCATTAGGTGAATTATAGGAAAAACTCGAGAGAAAAAATCAGTGGGGTTTTTAAGTAAATTGGCTTTGAATTTTTTCAGATTAACCGCCTTTTACTTTTACGTTTTTTGAAAAATTTACAGCGAATTCCGAATGAATAAAAAAAATTTCAGCAGAATTAAACAAGAAAACATATATTAAAAACCTTTATATTTCACGGAAATCCTTTGAATTTCCGTTAAATATTTTGTAAACTTACGAAAATCTCTTAAATCCGTGGATATAGTTTGAAATCTCTTAAGATCCCGTAAAATCATCAAAAGCCCTTTAAATAACTCAAGATTCGTTAAAATCCTTTGAAATCCTTTGCAATCTCTGCTAATCTTTTGAAATCTCACAAATTACTTTAAATCTTTTAAAATCTCTTTGAATCTTCTAAATCCTATTAAAACCCCTTAACACCCTTCAAAATTCGTGATTATACTTTCATATCTCATAAATTAAACTCCCGTGACTTCTTTTCAAATATTTCAAAATTTCTAAATATCTCTTGAAATCTCCTAAAATTGTTTGTAAACCGCGAAAATCTTTCTTAATTCATTGAAATCCCTTAGAATCGCTACAACTCTATCAGAATCCTTCGGTATCTCTTGAAATCCTGTGAAATCTGATTAAACTCCTTGAATTCACTTAAAATCCTGTAAAACCGATTGAAAAATTAGGATTATTTCTAAAATTGGACTAGGTAATATCTTCAAAATAATGACATCTTCTAAAATAATTTAAAAATTCTGAAACATCAGGTTATCTTTTGAAAACGTTTAAGATACTCTAAACCTTTTATAATTCCCTGGAATCTCATGAAATCCCTAAATTGCTTTCAAAATCTCACTAAATTCCGTAACATTTTTTTAATTCTTTCAAATAATTTGTAGTGCTTTCAAATGCTTTAAAACCCCTTTAAATATTTTAAAATATTTCCAAATCACTGAAAATCTTTTATATTTCTTGAAATCTCCTTGACACTAAAAATATTTAGTATATTCTTGATATTGAGTAAAAAAAATTACTTGATAAGGGGGAAATGGTCTAGAATTTTTAAATTCCATTTAAATGTTCCCTATCATTTTATGTAAACTTTTGTCACTTTAAGAAAAATTCCAGTGATAATAGAGGTGGGGGGGATTTTATATCATTTTGTTTTAAGTAACTTGATATAATATCATAAAGATTACTGTTGCTGTCCTTATAGCAAGCAATTACACCAAAAAAATTTGAACTCTGATAAAGAATACAAAAGTGAAAAATGTACTGAAAAACTATCAAACGGTAGTATTATATCCGTAGATCAACTGCGTGATGAGTAATTGCTTATCTTTGTAAACAAAAAATATTAATAGAAAAAAGTGGTCTAACTTAATAGAATAAAGGGTAGATAAATATGCTAAATTTTTAATTATTTATTAACGCAGGTGGCAAAATTTTTCTTACGGGGGGTCAATATACCGTCACGGTCAATTTGGAGAACTTCCAGGAAAAATAATTGTATTCAGAATTTACTGGTTTGAAGTCGAGTTTGCATTTAAATAGGAATGAGCTGTGAATGGATAGAATTTCAGAATGATTATTTTTTCATTTTAAACGCTTTTCAGCGTTATTTTTTCATTTTGTAAGTTTTAATTTCATAATTGAAATTAATAGATGTCAATGAATTTTAAACGATTTAAATTAAAGGAATTCAACTTTAAAGGATTTCAGTATCCAAAATGTTTCAGATTCTCAACTATTCTAATTTAAATATTGATCAAGTTTAGATGAAGTTTAGAATCTTTACAATTTAAAATTCTATAATTTTAATCAATCTTATAAATTTCCAGTATCAGACAAACGTATTTCATTGTTTTAAATTTCCCTTGACGAGATTCTAACGAGATTCTAAATTTTGCCACCTTTCATTTGATACTAAGATTGCAGTTCAACATTTTAAAAGATTTTAGTTTTATATGTTTCATTAAGTAAGTTTTGTAATAAAATATTTATTATTAATTGTTCAATGCGGAGCGTGGGACTTAAAAAATTTACTGTTGTTTTATTTCTTTACGCTTATTTTGGAATTATAAAACTTTAACGTAATTAAATTTAAAACCATTTACTTTTTAACGCTTCTATACTTTTTAGTTATTAATTTTATATTATTTTAAATGCAAACACTTTATTTAGTTTAAAATTTTTAACCGGAATGTTTTTAGTTTGAAAGCTTCAAAACGAGAATTTAAACGATTCTCTACTTGAAAGAACAAAAAAATTTTAAAGATTCTCGTGAAATTAAAAATGCTGGATTTCATGTGCATTTAATTTTGATTTTTTTGTGACTACATACTGACTTGTATGGTAAAAACCCGAAAACTAGACATTTTTGGTTTCATCACTGAAATTGTAATTATATAGGTACATCTAGAAATGCAAACTAAATTCAAGTACAAAAGAAACGTATACAAGTTTTGAACTAACAAAAAAGATTTTAGTTCTTATAGAGGTTATGCCGGAAAAATGATCTTTTTTCAAGTGTTTTTCCAACTGATGGTTACTTAATTCATAAACGTATATTATTAGTTGGATTTCTGACAATTTATATTATTACTATAATGTTTTTTACATTGTCTAACAAAAAAACTAAATATTTTCATAGGAAACCATAAGAAATTCTGACTTTCTCAGAAAATTGAGAAGACCTAACCTACATTTATATATACTCACAATGTTCTGAATACTTTCACCGAACTGTTGTACAAAAGATTTATCCATTCTTTTCCTCATGTAAACGTAATAATGTTTTTTGACAACTTTTCATTAAAAATATAGAAACCGCGTGGTAAAACCTGCTTGCGAAGTAAAAAACAATTATAATGCCGTCGATATCAGACCGTGCCAAATGCCTACAAAATACCGCGAAACGTGGAAAAAAGCTCGAACACAGCGCTCTCTGAAGTGAAATCTGGTATCTTTTCGTACTGCGCATGCGTCGCATCGACAACCGCATTGATTACCGTTGGCGCGCTTATTTAAGTTTTTTTTTTTTGTTTTTGATTGAAATTGATGAAAACAAGAAAATAATTGTAAAGTGCATTAGGATATTGGAAATGATATTAAATTAATATTTGTGATAATACAAGGTTTTCCTTTCTTCAAATTTTAAATCGATTATTTATTTTATTAAGGAATTAAATCAAAGGATTATTTCACTTTTCATTTTATAAGTCTATTCTGTGATCAAAGAATCATTTCAAATAATTTTACAATTACTATTTGTTGCAAACAATTGATTTACACATTGCATGCGTAATGCGAAAATATACTAGAATTGGCAGCACTGCTCGAACACGCAGGCGCGTAGCTGCGCGGAACAATTGAAATCAGAATGAATCGACGATCGACCGTTGTTTTTTATTGCGCTGACACTACCAAGTGATCAAGTTTTGTGATCCAGTGTTTTTTCGTCCGGAAAATCAAGATTGCTTACAAGATTGCTTGCGAATCATGTCGTACTTAACAGCCTGGTTGAAAAATCTGAAAAGCGCACTGAAATGCTATGTGCTAGACGAAAACACAGTTTCCGAAGATGATTTGCGTCAGCGGATAGAAAAACGAATTGAACTTGATATAAATACGTGGCCTTCAATAAGCATAAAAAGAATAAGATTCTGCCGTACGTATTGCGTCTATAATTACACTCTATCTTAAATATTTAATTATTATTTTTAGTCTGAAGACAATTCAAGTGCTATTATTAATATAAATATATTTTGAGATTAATTTAACAAAATATACAATACAATAACTCTCATTCCGATTCTTGGGCGAATTCGCTTGAACATTTAAGAAAATTGAAATCTCGGATGCTGTCACGAGAAAACGAAGAAAACGAGGAAAATGAGGAAGATCAAAGCAGTCTCAATGTGACAAGCATTCCTGAGAAAGTTGATACCTCATTGGTATATCGTTCGAAAAAAAAGGTATAATATAAATTATGATATATAAAATACTTTGAGGTGAGCACAGGTGAAAAATTTAATTTTTTTACAATAATTAAACAATAATGAATTCTTTAATCAATCTTTTTACCCAATGTTTGACCTAGAAATGTATAGCAACAGGTTTTCGATATGTATTTGAAACAATACGATATTTATATTAATTTAAAAGTTTAGTTAATTATATTTTATGTTAAAAAATCGATTTTTTTACTTGTGCTCCCATATGCAGCGTGACATATCCAAACGATTGGTACAAAAATCGACGTGAGGGGTAATTATTGATTACTTTAATGACTATTTTTCTGATTGTAATTAAATGTAATTTATTATTGATCAATTTTAATTTTATATTTCTAGATTCAAAGAAAAGAGTGGAAAACCTTTTCAAGGAAAATGATGTGCTTTTAAAAAGCATCAGCGGGCGACTAACAAAAATTGAAAAATCCCTTCATCTTCAAAAAGATATTAATGGTGAAGTCAAACGTTTCTTGCCTTTCAAAACCGACGACGCTATGACTGAATTTGATCGCCTCCTGACCAATAATGATTCAGTGGTTCAACAATTTGTAAGTACTAAATAATGTTTTCCAAATATTGTTTTATTTCTTGCAGTTGCTAAAAATCATATTTTTTTGTGTGAATATTACAAATTTACTTACCTGTCAGTTATTCTTTATACTCTTTACTGAAACTGATTTTCTCACTCACCAAGTAACTTAAATATTATTTTATTGGTACAGAAATCGATCATCAGAAACATTGGTGGGAAAAATGCAGAGTTCACCAATCGTGCCTCAGCGAAACTTTTTACAAAGCAATGCGCTGACTCTTGCACCTGGGCAGGTCGCAGTACCACGACGAAAAATGCAGTCAAGGGGTTAAACTGTATTCGCATTTTAAAAAGTGAAAGAATACTTTTTACAAGTTCCGGGGAACATTTGAGCTTCTTTTGGCAATCATTGTCCATCAAATATTCGCGTTTTAAAATACCAAAAGTTATTATTTTAAATTTCCAGTAATGAATTATATTTTAAATTTTATTTCAATCTAATAGCTTTAAAAATTTTTTGAAAATGTGAGGATTTTCTACTGATAAAAAGAGAAAAAAAAGATTGTCCAGTCTAAGGAATTCAAAATAAAGTCAGAAAAGTAATTATTTTGTCATTCTTAACATTATTTTTCTGTAACTTCTTGTAAAAATTCTTTATAATACAAGATGTTTTTCTACAAAGTTGCAAAGCTAAAATTAATAAATTCAGTTAGTAAAAAGATTCATCAAGTTATAATCCAAAATAGATTTGCTAAAAAATGACCATTTACGAAATCTTTTCAATCTATTTAGTAAGAGTAATCTATTTATAAGTACTTGTGAATATTCGAAAAAACTCTTCAAAAAAAAGGTAGATAAAAATTAAAAAGGAATGCAACGAGTGACAAGTTTTTAAAACTACCGCCTATCTGCTTTTACTTTTAATTTTTTTTAATCATTATAAAAAAAAATAATTTGAAAAGCACGTTTTTTATTGCATATAGATTTGCCCATTTTTCATTGTTTTACTACTATCAATAGAAAGCATTCAGAAGTTCAAAATATTGTTAGCCATAGATGACAATTTTATTAAAATAAAGCATTTTTCAAATATATTATATAATATACCATTGAAATAAGGATTTTCTAATACATATTTAAAAAAAAAAATATTTTACAGAAATCATATGCACATTATCAACTGCAACTTCGGAGGCAGAAGTATATATCTTCATTAAAAGTTTCTTCTGGAACTCATCAAAACGAAAATAGTTTTTAGTGTTTCATGGTGTTTAAAATATTGTTTGATGTTTTTATGACATTTTCTAGAAAGAAATAAGTCAAAGATGAAGAGAATGCTTACAAATGCTAAATTAATTAAGTAATGTAAAAAAGCAATTCCATGTCAAATAATTTTAAGAATTTCATCTATTGTTAGTAATTCCTCTTAAGCTTTAACAGAAAAACCCTGAGATCATTTTTCAATTATTAAAACTCTTGAAAAATATTTAAAACAGAAAAGTGGCTCTTTCCCTTAACATTCATAACTTTGATGATTTAAGTAATGGTAAGATGTATTTTTTTAATTATTCACAATCAGACGCATTTTTTTTTAAATTCAGAAACTTTTCGGATTTTCTTTAATTTTTTGTATACATAGCTTGCAATATCCTCTAAAACCTGTGTAAATATAAAAATAAGACCTCTCTTAGTTTTTGACATATACTCGTACTTAAAAACGTACGTCATGAAATGGCGTGCCCAGCACCCGTGAGTCTGAACTCCACGTTTTCAATTATTATTTCTCGAAAACTAAGAGAGATTACATCTTTATATTTTAAGAGCATTTAGAGCACATTGTAAGCTTTCCCATGTAAAACTTTTAAAAAATTAATAATAGATTTTTGGAATTTAGTTTAAAATTTTGTTTGTGAAAAATCCCAAAAGTTTATGTTTTTTTTCAACAGATACTTCTTTAAAGCTGCCTCTGATTGTGAATACTGAAACGACATCATTGTAATATCATTAAAATCATTAAAGTTATGAAAGTTGAAAAAAAGAACACAATTTATTTTGGATACCTCCTAAGCATTTGAATTTTTTAAAAATTATTTGAGGATTTTTCTGTCAGTGTTCAAGAGAAATTACTAATAATGGATAAAATCCTTCAGACGATTTGACGTGAAAATGCTTCAAAGTTAATTTCATGAAATAAAAGTTTTTGTTTTTGTAATATTTTGTTGATACTTGACTTTTTAGTTATTTTAATCATTTTTCCCTTTAAATTCTTTAAAATTATTCATTTGTACACAGCTTGTAGAAGTTTTCATGTGTAATTTTGATAATTTCATCGATAATTATACTTTAAGAAAGGTATGCACTACAAGCAAAAATAAAAATTTATTACTGAATTAACGTCAAAGATATTTAAGTATGCACTTTTAAATGTTATGGAAGTTTAAAAGATAATGTATTTTTTTAATATCTCTTAAATTTTTTAATTCTACAAAAATTAATTTAGGATTTTGCTCTCAGCGCTAAGAGAAATCACTAACAACAGATGATATTCTTTAGATGATTAGAAGTGAAATCACACAGAAGTTAATTTTATAAAATAAAAACTTTGTTTTTTGCAATATTTTGATGTTCAATTAACTATTTATTCATATAAAAAAAATTTTTCCTTGAAGTCCTTAAAAAATTAGTTTCTTATACACTGTTTTTAGCAATTTTTGTGCGTAATTTTGATAATTATATCGTTAATTATATTTTCAAAAAAACGTGCGCCAAAAGCAGATATAAAACTTTTTTTGTTGCAAAATTAACGTTGAAGCTTTTTAAGTTTGCACTTTTAAATTGTGCGGAAAATCACAGAGCTAATGAATGCTTATTCCTTGTACATGCGCACGAAGTTTTTCGTCCAGTAAGATCGCTGCCAGCTGTTACCACCATGTTACTAGTCTGGCATGTAAAGTATGCAGACAAGCCTCTTTAGTGAAGTACGGCGATTATGTCGTTACCTACTAGGAAACTTAAATACAGGTAACAATTTTTCTCATAACATGTGATCATTCAGGAACATTTCAGGATGGTAACAGGTTAGCTGGAAAGATAATGAAAAATCAAAAATTCCATTTTGCGGTTGAACTAAACAGGATACAAAAAAAGATAAATTGGAAAAAATTGTGTATTTAAAAAATACCTACAAATTTGTTACAGATCACTTTCTGATAAGACGCGTAGTGTTTCTTTTGAAATTTTCGGGAAATATTTCAGATTAATGATTTTGGTAATATTTATTTTTAACACTTTAATTAGACGAAAATTTATATATGTATATATAATTTTTTGGTGTCGTACCTAGAGGACGACCACTACACTGCTGAAGGCTGGTGACCTTCTCAGTCTACATCAACTAGCTATGCCTCTATCGAATCCAGTTCTATCCCCACCCCCCTTCCTTATCACCATTAATAGAAGTTTGGTGGGACTGACATTAAAAACTGACTCTCCAGCCTATGACACTAACTACTTAATCCGGACATGTTTTTGACTTGCAAAATATATTTCTCGCATAAAGGTGGTAGTTGGGCATACGCCTTAAACAATGAATAATACGAACAATAATTTTAGCAAGAACACAACGATCTTGTCTAACAATTTTTTTCGTTACTATTTTACAGATACAAAATGGCGGATTTTTTAGTCGAAAAGTCGACCTTTTTAGTTTTTTGACCACTAAAACCAGGAAAAAAATAATTAAAATGTAAACGGATCGTTGTGTCCTGGGCATTTATTTAATTTATCAAAATCTTTTTATATTTTTCATTTCCAATAATCCGCAGGATATTCCTGAAATGTTACTAAAAAAAGAACAAAAGTTCCTAAATGAATAACATTTACCGTTGCTTCAGTAAAAGTCGCTAAAAACGCTTTTTTACCTTCTGGACTATACCCCTCCCCCTCTCCCTTCAGAGAAAGAGACTGACAAGAAACTATGCACGTAAGAAAATTAGATCTTTCTTGTGTGTCTGAAACAAAGAAAAAGGGATGCGACGCTAGATATATAGTCAATGGAGAGCTTGAAGGAGGATTTGAAATATGGTCAGGAGTTTATAGTGAATCACATGGTAAAAAAGAGGTAGATTTAGTTATGAATAAAAGAGCAAAGCAGCATCTCAAGAAGCATGTCTTTGTATCTGCCAGACTGTTGTGGGTTAGAATGAAAGTTGAAATCAGAAGATTATTCATCATAGCGTGCTTCGCTCAAGTTGACGGCGATCCAGGCAAAATCAAAGACGTCTTCTGGGACACCTTATATGATACAATAGGTACTTGCGATCAGGGTAAAAGAATCATTATACAGGGTGACGTAAATGGATAAGTTGGCGTCCAACGTCAGGATTCAGAATGTATGCTAGGTAACTTTAGGGATACAAGAATAAATGGTAACGGATAATAATTAGTTAGCTTTTTTATGCGTTGAAAAGGACTTATTTATTACAAATACTTGGTTTAGGCATAAAATGATCGACATGTACACCTAGTGTAACGGAAATAGCCTCACTATAATTGCCTTCGCTGTTGCATATGAAAGACTAACAAGTAACACTACCTAAGTGTCACTCACCGATTAGAACTAAACTTTGCACATAAATGAAACGCTAAAAAATATTCAACCCGTGTTCATTTATTTTTGCAGAATCCGCTTTCTAGGAATAAAAACCACCCCTACCAAACCATCAGCAGCCTAACCCACTTATCCCTGAGATCAGCCAGTTCAATCGCTCGTTCTTCTTAAAGTAATTAAATTTCACACCATAATATAGCCCACCTAATCACCTACCCCTTAACCAACGAAACCCATCCAAGCACCAACCCCCAAACCTACCTAACCTCGAGAAACCACCCCTATCAATCCACAAGGAGGCTAACCCACCTGACCCTGGGAACAACGAGTTTACTCAATTATTTTCCTTGTAATA
>JAUELO010000337.1:4081522-4094786 GCA_032357855.1 Amphibolips quercusostensackenii
TACAAGTCAAATTAAAAAAAAAAAATTTTTTACAGATCCTAACAAAGTGTATAAAATCAAAAATCTGATACGATTGCATTATTTATTAGTCATAACTAACGAAACTGCACCGGCAAGCTCTTTAAGAAAGTATGACATCAATGAAAAATAGAGCCATCGCCATTTTTATCAAATTCCAATAATAATCTTGCATTATTAACCAATACAAATATTTTCACAACCAAAAATATAATACCGGACTTTTGAACCAAAAGGAGTTAACTTTACCCAAAATAGTTGAATTACCAGAAAACAAAATTCTCGATAAAACAGTAAAATCTTTAAGCAAAGCCAGAATAACTTTCTTTTCATAAAATCAAATTTTCACATTTTATTTGAATACAAAAGATTATGTATAAAATTCCCACAAAAGATTTTCTAAAAGAACAATACTCTCGGTCACGAAAATGGCTTAGCCTGAGCTTCAGCCAGCATAGAACGAATACTATGTCTTTCTCATATCAGCAGATTTTGTACAAATGTAGCAAAAATTACAAAAAGCCCGGGTTTCGTAGAAAATGTTTGGTTTTTCTTTAAATTTCAAGAACAGGACGACTGATTTTTTTCTGCATATTAATTTAAAAGCAAAATCCTTTTATTACTTTAGGTTTTTGAAAAAAATTAGTTGAAAAATATCATGCCCCGATATATATGAGTGAGAAGTCATGGAATGATTCTGCTTTCGGATTGTTTGCAGCAAAGAAAAATGTATGAAAAATAAAATCTTTTTTGAATGTATCAGCACATGTAACACCTGTGAATTACCAAATTTTCCGCCTAAAGCTGATTTCACAGAAATTTTCATACTAAGCAGTTTCCTTGTCTGATACTATTTAAAGTGCAAAAGAAAAGAAAGTTATGTTTAGTAATAATAATAATAATGTTTCCAAAAAATCTTCCCGACTGTTAGTACTACGTATTTTGTATCACACTTACTAATTAAAGCAATAAAGCCTATGCAGGTTATAAATAGAACGATGATTTTCATTGCTGCAAGATGTATTCAGCGACAGAGTATTTCAGAACGCTAACTGTAAAATGTTTAAAAGATATTCACCAACATTCTTATCACGGGTCTGACTCCCATAGCAGCCTTCCTATTATTAACATTTCACATCCGCTCTTTTACATTTCGCCTATTATGATGTATCTTAATAAGTGACTTTTCAAAATTTAACGTTGACAGCTTGTTTATCTAACATCTCACAATTTTTTAAATCGGCAAGATTTATCACTAATTGAACCTTCAGATATTTACTTGTTCAAATTTAACGATGTTCAGAAAGCAAAGAACCAGAGCAATAGTCACGTGAAAAATAAACAGGGTTTGACGCCCCTGAAATTTTTGACACATGTACATAATACACATATACTTTCTAGTGTGCCGCTGAAAATCCCCCCTTTTTCGAAAATTTTTCCTAATTTAAATTCCTCTTCGGATAATTTTCCTGGGTACGGCATTGTGTAGAACAAATATTTTCGGTGATTCTAGCTAGGCTGGAAAGAGCAAACACGCTCCACAACGGAATTTCGACGTTTTCCTTATGCCATACATTTAGACTATTTATCATCTTTACAGAACTACAAGAACTAGTTTTTTCGAAAACAGCTTTTATCTTCTAAGAGCTTCTATTGAAATAAATGAGGCACTTGGCCTAAATGTAAGCATTTTAAAATTTGAAATTTTTTTTAGAGCTCTTAGACACTTGGAAATAATTTTACGAAATCAACCATGATACTATAAAAACTTCACCCAGAGAAAGACTTAGGGTATAAGTACAAGGAAAATTATATCATAGGGCTGAGCTCGTTTCTAGCCTACTTTAAATAATAATGGTAAGTAGAATAGGACCACTTTGGGCAATTTGTGGTGGGGGTAGGTCTGTACTACGGGAAATTCGGAGTAGAGGTATCCGCCATTGTTGGTACTACAGGGAATTTGGAGTAGGGCTATACGCCATTGTTGGTACTACGGGGAATTTGGGGTAGTGGTATATACCATTGTTGGTACCACAGGCAGTTCGTAGTGAAGGTTACCCACCATTGTTGGTACCACGGAGAATTCGCATTGGGAGGGGGTTGATCTAAACTCTAGAAAATTTGAAGTCTTTTATCTATCTTGAATTTTTCAATAAAATTTTTCTCATGAGAAACTAATTATTTCAAAGTAAATTCATTCCTTATGAGAAGAAATGAAACTTAAAAGACAGGCAAATCAATTGAAACCTATTTTTTCCTGGATACATGTGTTTTTATTCAATCAAAACAAATGACATCTAGATTTTTAATTCTAACAATATAAGTATAGGTACCTTAGAAACAAAGTTAAAAAGTAGCTTCTAATTTTTCAATTCTATTCTATAAATAAGTGTACAAATATGAAATAGCAAGACATCTTATTACATTCATATTACATTTAAAGTCTTAACTAAACGATTTCCAAATAATTATATACAATATTTTAAAAAGTAACAAATACGAGAGTTTCGACAAACATTATTCCATACGTGAATCTAACCGATTTTTATTTCGTAGTGAGCAAACACATCTTCCGCCGTGTTTAGAGTCTGGAGCTCTAACCCATTTTAATTTATGCTTGTCTAAAAGTCTTTTGTTAGAGCTCACCACAATGCGATCGTTTTCTAGTTGATTTCCCGTAAAAACATCAGTGAAATGACGCCAAGCACCACCATTACACACATATAAAGAAACATGATACAAGACTGACAACATAAATTCGAAGGGATGCTCTGCAGTTGTTTGACGTTCTACCTGTAAAAGTTGGAATTTCTACGTTAACGATAAAGATGTTAAGGAATAAGAGGCGGTATCCCGTTGCTGTCAAAGTAGGTTCTTTTACCGATTCCGTCGATATGGATTCCAATTTAGTGAGAACCAGGCTAAATGTGGTTATCAGTGTTAACGGCCATTGCAGCCGGTCTTGTCCAGGTTTTGGGGATTCGATTTGACGGGTATTCATTAATCTTTGGCACTTGTAAAACCTAAACAGCCTGCAATAACTCCAGACAGTTTATGTTTAATGCTCACAATTTCGTAAGCGCAAGGCGTAAAATCAATTGCTTTATTTAAAGATTCCGTCATTACTTCAGCACTATCTGGAACTGAATTTCTGTTTATTATTGTTTTTTTTGTACGTTGTCCTTGTGTTTGATTGTTGACAGAGAATTTCTTCTCGTCGCTGTCTTTAAAGCCAATAGCGAAGTGTTATAGCAATATTAAGAGCACACTTTACCATTTTCTCTTTTCTGACTCCATGAAAAAAACAGAAATCTTTTCTGTCATCAAGTATTTTGTAGCCTATGCAGTTGACTTCTTCCAAATTAATAATTTGTCTGATAGTGATTTTCGGCAAAAGCAAAGCTTTTTTACAACCACGCATGTTAATCTGTGATGCAATTTTTACAATTTCTTTAAGGTTTAAATATAATAAACTTAAGTAGAAAATCGTTATCGAACCATTGAAGTCCATGAAAGAAACAGGTTAGCCACTTGTTTTGTGATTTTCAACTTGCAGGGAGTTTGGAGAAAAGATATGGTGCCCCAACAATCCAATAAGCTATGAATTTATGATCAACAGCAATGACAGCCACCTACTTTGGCACAAACTAACCATCTATACCACGTAAGCCTTGTATGTCGATTATATATTTCATTTTTTTAGTCAACAGTAAAGATGAGAATAAAGAGACCTTTACAAGAGACTGCAGGCAACTAAGTAAACCGTCTTATGTACCATGGTACATGTTTATCGTTGTCCCTCCTCCATTCTCTACTGACGGTAAAAACCAGTTTTGCTAAACAGGTTTATGCAGGTCTGTGCAGTATTTAACCGATGTAATCCACTATAACCTATCTGAATGCGTCCATTTCCAATACATTGTCATATTCTGCAGAGACTATACAGTCAATAGTTTGCTGTAGTGCTTTTTTCATACGAAATTTCATTCTAAGGCTGCCATTTTTAACAAGATTCCAGTGTAATTGGCAATTTGCAGAAAGATCTGGAGTTCAGAAAATGAATATCCGTTCCAGGAAACAGAGTATGAAAAGCATCAATGTAAAGCTTTTCTTTTGAGAAATCTGGTTGCAAATACTTTTATGGGATTTGCATGCCATCCACGTAAAGAGAGATATGATTGATAATGAAGTGATTGAAATTGTAGGGGCTTCTACCACGATGACCGTTGAAGAGTCATTTTTGACAAACCCAATAATGACCCTTTTAGGTAGTTGATTAAGCTCAACATTATCAAAAGTTTCACTCTGAACACCAGAATGAATTGAAATTGCTTTAACTTCTACTCTTGTAAGAAGATACTTGGCCAATCCTTGAGACAGAACTTTCCCGTGTGCAAGCAGAAATCTAGGGCTTATTCTTGCACGACGGATAAGAAGATTTGCTTCTTCAATATTGAGATAAGACAGAAATGTAAGATCCATAAGGCAAAAAGCATCCTTAGAATGCGCCAGTAGAACTCCAAGCTCAACACTATTCAAGATAAATTAATCTTGATTGAAAACATTGCTATGCAAATGACCAATTAGATCGCGACCCTGATTTTTTAACGTGACGTCATCCATTTCACCTGCTGTATCATCAAACCATAACGCTGATGTAAAAGAACTTTTTTTCGTTACTGGTCCATAGTTGAGCAGAGATTGAATAAACGCTCTGTATGCGTAAGCAATATTTGTCGAGCATGCAGGGTTTCAATTAAAGTATAAGTTTATTTGGTTAAGCATATAATGCAGTGAATTGTTAATGAACTACAGACTCAACGGATAAGTCATCTGTGAGAAATGAAACCGGCTTGTAGTGTACCCATTAAGAGTCCTCTATAAATGTGGTGTTGGTGAAAGAGAAAAGAGATCCAATTCTGATTTGGAGCACTCTTACAAGTGCGACTGTGAAAATGACATTTTTTACTTGTTCTCAGTTTGTTGCCTGCTTAAATGGTATGTTACGTTTTACATTATAAATAACATTTATTCAATAGCACGTGCTTCTTTTTCAACGTCTTTTACTCCACGTGTAAAAAATGGTGAAACTTGTTGAAACAGGCCACCAAGGAAACTACTCATACCATGTCGTCTCTGATAATGAGAGCTAATGTAAATTTTGGAAATTTCTACACCCCCGACTTGAGATGTAAAATAATCTGTGTAATGACTAATGTTTACGCAATACGTTTGAAATGAAGTGACACGGTTAATGTGCCAAGCTTGAATGGTACCGCAAGACCTAGGTGGTCCCTTACAACTATTTCTATTGTACGGAATTAAGTATAAAGAATAGGTGTACAATAAGTTAGTGAAAAGTTTGTCACCTGGGTGGATCGAAAAATATAATTTTTCATTTCCAACGGTGCGATTTGTAAGAATGGTGTTTTTGCATTTCCAGTAATACGTGGTTCACGTAGATAGCAATAGACAAAAAGTTTATTCAGTAGACCATCTGATGAACTTGGTAAATGGCTTGCCATACATAAATCGATAAGTAAAAGTATGTGAGGTGTACAACCTAAACTTTGAGATATCTTTTTACTGATTAAAAGAAAGTGACGACCCAAAATTCTGCAACCCTCTTCACATAATTTCTTCAGTGTTATACAATAATTTTTTTTTCTTTGTTCAAAAACTACATACTTATTTATCTCAGGGGTGTTATTTATAGCATAAATCAAGTCATCCAGCTGTTAATAAACTCCCGGCTGTAAGAAAGATGTAAGTAGGCGTTTTTACTTTCCTTTAAGCAGCTCCAGTTTCAAACCTATAATAAATCGAACGCTTTCGATTGTTGAATTTTCAGTGAGTCCTATTTTTTCTACAGTTAATTTGGGTATCATCGACACGCGATTTTCCATGCTTGATGCACCTCTTACAGGGAGAAATGATCGTGTAAACTAAATTTCTGTGAGATCCACCACTTTGCGACCATGAAGGCAAATTTTATGTAGAAGTTGTGTGGTGAAGTGTCTGATGGTATTCTGTGGAAAAAAAAAACTTCACACTACGATTACTTGGTAGAATAAGATAAAACTAATCTCCGTCATTTATTGTAGAGTTTTTATTTGCGTAGCTGGTACCCACGAGATGAATTTGCCCGGGTAACCCACACACTTGACAAGAAGCTGTATCTTAGCTCCACTGCCCTTTAATTAAATCACCTTTCTGAAAATCAATTTGTCATTTTTTACGTCCGTATTTTCAACATTAGACAATTGTTGTGCGTAGAAAATTCCGTCCATACCCTTCTTAGCTAAATCTCTCAATCCGTATAAAATAGGTGCATGTGTTTGCTAGTTGATAAACTTTTTTAGTACAAACAAGTCTTCTGTCCAGCCAGCTTCATATTCTTTTTCAAAGGTGTCCCTAGCACGACTAATAAGTACAGCATCACTCACACTGTATTCAGGTACTTTTTTATGTCCGCCGTCTTTTACAAATCGTCGCTGTATATTTGCACGGGCTACAGCAGCATTATGAAAATTTACTGTGGATGGCGTCATACGTATGCTTAACTGGCAAACATTGTTGTATGCATGCACTATTTGCTAAAGAACATCGATGTATCGATCAGTATCGCAGTGTGTAAAGTACCGCCATATACGCTCCTTGAGAGTACGATTGAAACGTTCAACAATGTCGGCCTTTATACTTGGATCACATGTAACAGAAAATTGTTTTTCTCGGTCTGACAACAATTTCTGAATAATTTCACCATTAATTTCTTTTTCTGTATCACTCTACTGGTAAGCTGGTGTTCCATCACCAGTTCTCTAAAGAATTCGTCCAAATGCTTTTTTAACCTTAGATGCAGTTTTACTTTGATGTTGTTTAACCTAACCAAACTTGCTCAAAACATCAATCGTGAATAGCAGATAGAAAGAATTATCATTGCAGCTTTTAAAAAATCTCAAGTGTGCTAGATCAATCGCCCAAACATAATCAATATTACATACACTATAATTCTGTCTAGCAAATTTACGTCTAATTGAAAGATGGATATTGTATGCATCTTGACTCTTCAACCAGTCAATCACTTGCCTATGTGAGATATTTTTCCGTTTAGACTTGGAAATTGTTTTCACGCCAAAGTGAGAAGCCTTATGCAAAGGGTTATAATATATATCTTCCAATTGTTTTATCTCTTCAAGATTAAAACTCGCCCAGGTTCGTCGTTTTTTATTCCTTTTAATAGTATCATTATCATCATCATTTGCAGCTTTCAAGTCGTTCGCACTTTCCTAGTTGTCGTTGTCGCTCAAAAGAGGCTGATATTTTATAGTTGTATGGAAATCTTCATCACTAAGTTTTCTAGATTTCTACGGCGTAGAACTTTTACGAGAGTTGTTTAATAACCTTGTTACAGATACATGTGCTTTTGGTCTCCAGTATTCACGATCACTAAAAATCTCTTTGGGTGTCTTAATGCCTTAAAAAAACTTTGCAAACTGACGTCTTTCTGGTACAACAACTGATTTTCTGTACCTTATAGCATCGCTTACTTAATTTGAAATATCTAATTTCTCCACACGTGCATCATCGATTGAGAGAGCACCCTGTTAATTTGATTTAAATCTACTTTCGACCTCTGGTGCTCATAATCTTACAAGCAAAAATTTACTCTTGTCCCTATAGTTTTTTATTACAGAGGCAATAATATCTGAGATGAGCAGAGTTAAATCATCGTCATTATTATCCTGATTTCTCATATCATTTTGATCACTGTTTAACTTGCGATCAACAGCGTCTTTGATTTCCTTTTTCTCTCTAATCGACTTTTTCGCCTTATCGGTAGAAAAAAAAACATCTGTGAAACTTGCTTATAGATTTTCTACTTTTTATGTTTATCCGTGTATAATGAAGAGTATCAAATTTTACTAATTTCGGCATCAAGCCTAAGAATTGCATTTCCGGGTGTTTTTAAACTAACAAAATTGTTGAATAATTGTTGTTCTTGTTGCGGGTAGAACAGAAGCCTAATTTGCTCTACACCATCACTTGGTAGAAGCATCAATTTTTCAGCATGTCACATTTTAATAAATATAAAAAATAATAACGAAGATAAAAACATGTTATAAAGAGTGTACCAAGAATAAATGGTAGTTAAAGAGGTAAAAATGCTCCTCCTTCAAGTTTCGTTTGTCGGTTTACTTGAAACAAATATTTCCATGTGGAATATTCAATGCACATTTACAAACACTTTTAACGAGTTGCGGGTTAGCTTTTTCTAAAGCAGCGCGTCGTCGATCTGTATCCAGATAATAGAGAGCGTGTAATGTTTTGACATTCTTTTTTCCGATTGATTTTCGTGCGCACGTCATCACGACAAGCGTGCAACTAGTAATAGATCGTTTGATGAGCCTGCTTTTATACCCTTTACTGGAACGTAAACGTATCGATATAATCTGTTAAAAATATACAAGTTCTAAATCCACAGTTGTCAAGGGTAGATTGCTTTAAATCGAGAGGAGGGTAATCGTGTAGGCCCTCAAGTTTTATATGTTATTCGAGGATTCATGCATGAGATCGTCTATAATTACAAGTTTGTATCGAGGAACATTGCTATAGTCTGATGCTTGTGGTGAACCCTCATCACATTAAATTTCCTC
Organism: Amphibolips quercusostensackenii; assembly: GCA_032357855.1. NCBI lineage: Eukaryota > Metazoa > Arthropoda > Insecta > Hymenoptera > Cynipidae > Amphibolips > Amphibolips quercusostensackenii. Next base: position 4,090,198 of record JAUELO010000337.1, read on the forward strand.
CTCGTACTCTTTATATGATGGCTGCCATACTAAATAATATAAATTTATGCAAAAAAATACAAAATCGCACATTAAATAAATATTTTTTTAAAAATTGTTCACAAAAACAGTTTTACCGCAACCTGTTGGCACAGGAATTATAGAGGTAAATGTATGTTTACACCTTAGATCCATGCTGAAAAATAAACCAATCTCACAATGTAATCTTTTTGTGTTTAATTTTTCTTGCCCTAAATACACTCGTAAAGTTTGATGGTAACATTAAAAAAACCAGAGTTGGTCTGTCTTCATTAAGGAAGGCATTTTTCATAAAGGCTGTATTGGTCGAATGTGATGTGATGGTGGTCGTGCCATCAGAGCCTGTGCAATCGGTGTTGCCGCATAAAATGGTAAAATATGCCTAGCACGTACGGAAAAACGTATATGGGAAACAGGCCTACCAGCAACGTGAAAATAGGTTGACTATAGACATCCCAGTTGGCTGTAATATAAAAAAGTGTTAATTATATAATTTTATGCTTTATGAACTGATTATCAAAATATACACACATGTTCTTTTATCTGAAGTCATGCCGCCCATCTTTTTAATACGCATGCTTGTGAAGAGAGAGAGATTTTATCAATAGTTTTACAGGATATTATCTAGAGAGAACCAAACAAATTACTTAAGCTAAACTGCTCTAAATCTTCTCTATTTTTGAGTTATTCGACATAATTGTAAGGTCAAGATTTGTAATTTTCAAGAAATCTTTTTTTTGCATTTACCAGCTCACAGGTTCTTCTTTATCCTAGTAAACACGTCATGAAATTTCGTTAGGCGAATTTTGCACGCATAAAATTTAGGGCCACCAGATTTCGAACATTTTAGAAATCTTTAAATTTTTTCAAAAGTCTGAGAATCATTTAAGTTTTTGAAAATTTTAGAAATATTAGAAAATTTGAGAAGTTTTTGGAAATTTTGAAATCTTCAAAAAGTTTTTAAAATTTGTTTGAAGACTGAAAATTATTCAACTTTTTAGTAACTTGGAAAATTCGATAATTTCTGTTAATTTTTGAAATTTTTTTAATTTTTTTAAGAGTTTGGGAATCATTGAAATTTTTGTAAATTTTTGGAAATCTTAAAAATTTTTGAAAATTTTTTGGTATCTTGCAGTTTTTCGAAATTTTTTGGAAAGTTTGGAAATTCTCGAAGATTTATTGGAAATTTTTTTTAAGTTTTAGAATTTTTGAAAATTGTTCAACTTATTGGTAACCTGGAAATTTTGAACAATTTTGTTAGTTCTTGAAAATTTTGTAAATTTTGAAATTTCGTGAAAGTTTGAAAATTTTTTAAAAAAATTTTGAAGTTTCGGAAATTTTAAAAGAATTGAAAAGTTTTCACATGCCTTTTCAATAAATTATTTTTTTAGTAAGCCTCTTTACTTCCGTTAGCCTTCAGCTATGGAGCTGGTCAGTTGTCAAAACTGGAAATGACCAATTAAAAGTCAAACTGTTAGCAGGCTTGTTGTGAAAGATGTATGCGTGACAGGGCAAGATGTGAGAGGCAAATTACATGTTTTATATTACAAATTTCTCAAAAAGTAAAATGTAGAAAAAAATTGATTGTTGATGTTCACTTTGGTTTGTTAGTATGATCAAATACCAAAACATTAATTCTTTCATAAAAACTCATTACTGCTTCGAAATGTTGTTACCTTATAACAAAAATATTTAATTTTAATTATTACTTCAGATTTATTACTTCCATTTGCACTTCATCTCAAAATCAAGGTTAAATAATTTCCTAAAATAAATTTAAAAACCGTATGATTATGAGTGTTTCATAAAACTATGTGAAAACAATATCACTTGCAGGAATTCTAATTATAATGTTCTTAGTATCTTTGGTATCTCTGAAGTTACTATCTCTGAATACCTTATCGCGATAGAGTTGTATCAGAAAGATATCACGAAGCGATCAACAATGAGTTTGAAATTCATTTTAGAGATTGCCGTGATTCAGGGAGCAAAAATGAACTTATTTCATCTGTATTTTCTGATGGGTATTCCTTGTAGGACCAATTTACGGAAAAAAAATAAACGGAAATCAATGATTACAATTAAAACTTAGTAATTAATGTTTGAATTACTACTGCCGACACTATTAGTAATAAACATACAAACCACAAATAATTTCTTTGGTAATCAATAATCAATTTGCGTTCCGAGAAAAATATGATGAACAAGTATGGACGGTCTATTATTTTTTTGAAATTATGTAGCGTTTTATCTCTTTGCCTCAATTGCTGTAACTAGAGGTGATAAATATTATTTTAAGTTTTCAAACTTGACATTTTATTCACTTTGCTTGAAACATATCCTGTGTAGTTATGACATACCTTTTTTACGACAGAAATAAGAGTTATAAACAATTCGCTTTTCGCCCATTTTAAACAGAATATCATCACTCTACAGTATTCGTCACTCTGCAGCTATTTTATAAAGCTGTTGTCACAGAAAAAGTCTAATATCCCTTTTTAGTCCATATGTGTTACTTTATTATTAATCGAGCACTTTTATTATTCGTAATTACTGTTTGAAAAGAACTAATTTTTCAGGCACTGGTATCAAGTTAAAAATTAAAACGTAACTTTAAAACTATGATAAACTTAATCCGAAGATGCTTCGAGTGGACCGAACGGCCGATCCGAATGAAACTTTAAAACCAAGAAATTCAAAAATTCCTCTGTAGGATGGCTTTTTCCCAGCTTTTGTGCAAATCAGGTAACATTCGAGTGCCTTATGTATGTAGGCCCCAGCGTGGACACCCTGTATAATATTCAAAATGAATGAGATTAAAAAATGAGTGAAATTAGTAAAATTTTGAAGATTAGTGAAGTTGATTAGGTTTTTAAAAATTAGTTAAATTTTAAAAAATTTTGAAATTAAAAAAAAAAATCGAAAATTTTTTTAAATTTCTGGTAGTACTAACAATGGCGGGTACCCCAACCCCAAAATTAGTGTAGTACCAACAATAGCAGATGCCCTTACTCTAAATTTCCTGTAGTACCGACCTACTTTCACCTCTAATACCCCGAAGTGGTCCTACTATAGTAATTGTCCGCGCAGTTCACTTTTATCGCAAAATTTGGCGTCCTTAGCAATTTTTATAACATATGAATGATTTTAGCCAGATTTTGAAAAGAGAAGCATGATTTACGCTAATTTGAACGTGATTATACTTTAATTTTGACAATTCAGTCTTTTGCTCTTCTTGCTTCACGTTCAGATGCATTGATTCCTCGCATAATTTGCTTGTAACGCCAAGTCTTAGGCACAAGCATGAGTAGACAAATCGTTTCTGAATATGTAGGGCTCTCTACTAAAATTATTCTTTAATTTGATTTAGGACCTTGAGACTGGCTAAGTGATTTCTATCATTGCATATTTGCCTTTCGGCAAATCAGGCAACGCTACCTGCTGATTTTCTGTTAAAGACCTTAAATTAATTCCTTTTCCATGCTTTTCCTCACGGAAAGGATTCGCCCACATCCTACAAAGACTTTGCTTTGAGGACATGGTAAGCGCAAGATGAACATGCAAGATCTTTACAGATCTTACTTTGCTTTGGAAGTAGCGATTGAAAAAAACATTCAAGAACAAACTTATGACTTAATCTGAATGAACCAAAATTACAGAACAAAAGTGAAAATAGATTCTTTGAAAATATATCCTGAGCCCCATGTGTAGTTGAGCGCTGATGCACAAACTGAGTAATGATAAAATCATCAAAGAATGCAATGTAGATGAAACACTAGTTGATATATAGAAAAGAAATGCGTCAAGATGGTTTGAGCATGTTAAAGGATGAGAGATAAACGACTGAAGAAAGAAGTCTATTTGAGTAAAGTAAATTATATTGCACTTGGAGGCAGACTGCAGAAAAAATAGTGAGAATGTGTCAATAACATATATAATAAATGCACTAACAATACTGTTAGAAAAGTGAATGACTTCTAAAACAAAAGACATTGGATACTAATAAGACTAAGTAAGGAGCTTTAAGTAATCAATTTGTGAGGTATTTTATTTAAAGTGATAGCTAGAAGACGTGGCCTAATAGTATAATAATGATGATAATTAAGCAAATAAAAATTTCCTGAAAAGTATTCTTATATAAATATAGTTGCACTAAGAGAACTCATCGAGAGTTAAATGGCTAGTCACAATAATAAGTGAGCACAATCTAGCAGACAAAAAACGCTCAATATCTGTAGACAGATTGCTCTCGACTAATGAAGTAGCTCTTATCAAAATATAAGAAAAATAGCAGCTTTTTATGAAAAAACTTCCTGTAGTAGATGTTAAAAATAAAGAGCTGATCGAAGCTGAAAGCATAGGGGCTACGAGTACTGGATCCACTAGAACCACATTCGGACATTAATAACGCTGAAGTAAACAGCAAAATCCTAGAAAAACTGCAGCACCTTAAAAGGAATTTTGGTCTCGCCTTACTAAATTTCAGACATTTAGAACAACACAAAGGCATTCTCTGCACAACGTAAATATCACAAACGATCTGCGTGCACTAATAGAACACCTGAACAGCA
>JAUELO010000337.1:4280933-4292188 GCA_032357855.1 Amphibolips quercusostensackenii
TGGGCGTTGCTTTAAAACGTTGCACTACGTTACATTTTGTATTTTAACAGCTGAAAGAACGTATACTAAAAATTTCAGACATGTGCTCAAGATTTAAAAAAAATGTTTTTTTCATACTAAAATTCGAACTTTTCTAGAAATGCCCACATTTCTTAGTGAGAGGGGTCGCGGTCTCTAAATTATGAAGGGGTTTTATCAGGGTAAGCGTCTGAAACACGGTCTCTATGGTCTCCTATTTTGGTGTTTAAAATATGTTTGTGTTCACATGGACCTAGTGTTTTGAGTGTGTCTGAAAATAAAGTTGAATTTCTTAATCGTTTCTGCTAACAGCTCTTCCTTCGTCGGCCTATCTCTAATTATGGCCGTTGCAGAAGTTTCAAAGCTTGTTGTACCGACCGATAGGATTCGAACAAAGCGAGGAACAAGCCGGGCTTATTATCCTGTCTGTGTGGATTAAATCCGCGTACTCGTGTAGATGATGGAGGGGGTCTTGCTGATTCACTATCCGGTCGAGATCTGGGGGCGGAACTCTAAATTATTGGCGGTGGGGAATAAACGGTTTGCAATTTACTATGTGTGATTTGCGTATGAACTTATCAGTGAGGTCCGTAAGCTAATAAACAGTGGGAGATAAGAATTTTGAGACTCGGTAGGGGCCATTATGTCAGGGGCAAGATCTCGCGAAGATGTTTTTAATTTTGGAGAAGAGGACTCAGGATCAGGATAGGACTAAATCTTCTTTATGACGTCTTAATTGTCTGCGCCGGAAGTTACAGTACTTGGATTGTTTTCAAAATGCTTGATCTTAATTCCTAATTACCTAATCGCGCAAACAATGGATTTTAAACATCTGATTTTTCCAGGATTCCCGGTCTCAAATTTCTGTTTAAGGTTCGGCAGTGGATCGGAGTTTACCAGAATTATGGTTTAAAGGTTTCTTTCAAAATTAAAAAACGCAGAGGAAGACTCTAGCGAGGTATCTTGGGCAGTATTATGCGCAAATTGAAATTCGGAAAGGTGTTGTCCCATGTACCATGGTCCTTATCAATATATGACACTATCATGGTGTTCGGGATTCTTTTAACCCTTACCACGGGGTTTCCCTGGGGTTAATAGGGAGGGGTGATGGTGTGGGTGATGTTGAATTCCTGTGCTAGTCAATAGAGTGTTTTATTCATGTATTCCGTCCCATTATTAGTGAAAAGCACATAGGGTGTTTCCCAGCTGTTAATGATATTCTCGCAAAAGGCAGCCTCTATATCCTCACTCGCCACTACGCGTAGGGGTACGATTTGTACCCATTTTGTAAATAAATCTTCTATTACTGGGATGTGTTAAAATCCCGCTATCCTTCTATGGAGAGGACCCACAACATCCGCGGCCACGACTATCCACGGTTCTCCTACCACGCGGTGTCCCATTAAGCCTGCGGGGACCTGTTGTTCAACCTTGCACATCTGACAGACTGTGAAAGCCTTCACATAGTTTCTTATATCCCTAAAATAACCAGGCCTGTAGAATTAAGTGAAAACACGCGTATTGGTTTGTTGTGTGCCTAGGTGGCCGGATAGCGTTGGGTTGTTAGCTTTTGATATCACATCATTCTTTTTGCTGTCATCGGGTACTAATTTCCATTCGTGGAGGCCTTTAACAAAGTCAGTCACCAGGGGGTTAAGTTGGCCGGAGTATAGCTTTTCGTTAGAAATTTGATAACGAAGAAATCTTTCGGAGTAGTTGGATATGGCGGTGAATCTTTGAGAGTACGAAAAGGGGGTGTGTTCTTTAATTAAAAATATTTCTTCGGGAATTCTGGGCTCATTCATACATGAGAGGGCATCGGGAACGTGATGAAAGAAACCTCTTCTGTGTATGATGTCTGAATCGTTTCCAGAAGGGATAAAGACCATCTTGCTAAACGACCGGTAGGGGTTTTTAGGTTATGTAACCACCGGGGGCTACTGTGTTCCGTAATCACCATGAATTTATAACTCTCTCGGCAAGGTCTATATTTTTTTTAGACCATATAATCGTGTGACATTTTTTTTCGGTCGCAGTATAATTTGCGTTCTGCATCTGTTAGTGTTCGGCTAGCATACGAGATCACGCATTCTTGGCTGTCAACATGTTGCGTGAGAACAGCTTCTAATCCGGTATTGCTAGCGTCCGTTTGCAATGTAAAAGGGATCTCAAAATTGGGGAACGTTGAAACGGGGGCTACGGATAGACATTGCTTGATTTTCTCAAAAGCAGATTGCTGGTCTTCTCCCAAAATCCATTGTTGCTTTTTCTCAAGCAGCATCGACAGGGGGCTCGCTATGCTAGCATAATTTTTGATGAACCGTCAGTACCAACTCAACATTCTGAAAAATCTACGTCGCGTTTTTCTATTTTTCGGGGCGGGATATTTTAAAATATGATCTATTTTGTCGAGATCGGTTTGTAAGCCATTTTCATTTACTAGCAAGCCCAAATATTGCACTTGGGTGCAGCAAAACACGCTCTTGTCTAGATTTATCTATAAACCGGCATCTTATGTTTTAGTTAGGACCTTAGAGAGCCATTGAACGTGTTCTTCAAATGTTTTGTAATAATTATTACATCGTCTCAACAAACAAAGGCGTGGAGTTTCATCTCTGAACCGATTTATTAATCTAGTAGACGTTGAAATGTCGCGAGGGCGTTTGTGAGACCGAAGGGCATCCTTTTAAATTGGAACAGGCCGGGTTTTGGTACCGTAAATACTGTTTTGTCGCGACTGTCTTTTTCGAGGAGAATTCGGTGGAATCGTTTGCGTAAATATATCTTCGAGACGTAAGTTGCAATCCGCAATTTGTCTAGAATACCCGTAACTTGCGGCAAGGGGTAGGCGTTTTTTTTGTAACCCCGTTTACTTTGCGAAAGTCGAGGAAAAAATGATATCCGCAGTCCGGTTTTCTAGCCATAATTATTGCTGAGGACCAACCACTATTGGAGGGTGCGATAATGTTATAGCTAACATATTATTGACGTCGGCCACTATAATTTCCACAATTTTTGTGGATGCTAGGTAGTGATGCTGCTTTATAGGTGGGTGGTTCTTTACGTCTATGATATGCTTAGTTATATTTGTTAAGCCATACTCTCTAAACGGTTACGGCAGTTCGTGCTGTAGAAACTTTCCAACTTTAATATCTTAGTCTAGCGTAGGTTCTCTAAGGCCACAACATGTTTTATAAGATTCTGTTCGAAATCCAAAAGAGTACATTTCATTTACTTGATTTTTAAAGTTCCATTTACGGTCCTCGAAATCTATATTGAATCTAAATATTTTCAAAAAGTCTAAGCCAATTGCTAAAGCGACAGGTAAGGATGAAAGTACTCTGATGCTAATATTTTTTACCTTGATCGTGAAGTCTGACTAAAGCAACTATTTCTTGGAAAACCAACTCTATTCGACTGTTAGCTACCTGGACTTGACCTCTTCTATAGATGGTTTTTCAATTTCATTTTTCTATTATTTTTAAGCCGTCCAAACCTATGAACAAGCAAAAAGGGCTACTATCCACAAAGGTTTTTATTGATTTCCTAGGATTTCGACTGTATCATACGTCAAGAGGTAAGGGCCAGAGAGGGGCTAAGGTCGATAAGGGAGTTCTAAAAGATTGTTAGCCGGGATAGGGGTCGAAGCTTGTGATTTGTTATCAGGGATCTACTTGAAGTTCTCTGAAAGGAACAAATAAGAATTGATTTCTTGGAGTATGAGTAACAAACGTTCGCTAAGGGGATGAGGGGTAATAGTGATAGAATCCGAAGGGGTGGAATTTAGGGTAGACACAATAGACTGAGAGTTTAAAGAGATAGTTATCTGTGCTGGGATCGCTATAACGGAATTATTCTCATGCATAATTTTTTTAGTCTTTGGGTTCATAGTTACCGAAATTATTTGATCTTGCATTTCAAGATATTTGAGAAGGGTTTGTTTTGGTGGATCGCGGTCAGGAGAGGGTTTTCACTTTTGAACCTAGTTTGGAAGACTTTCAAAGTATTTCTAGTTCCTTTGTTTTGATAAAGATCCTATTAATAAAAATAAAAAGGGCTAGGCCGTAGACAGTGAGGATGTAATTTCCATTATAATTTGCAAAGTCTATTTCTGGACATAAATAGTAGATTTCGACCAATTTTAATTTTAACCTTTTTTAATTTTTAGGGCTTCCATTTTCAAAAGAAGTTTATTTCGTTTCACTACAGGTATGCTCGCTCTATAACATAACTCAGGTTTTAATTTCCCGAACACCTCGGACATTCTGATTTATAGGTTTCTTACCTACCACAGCCAAAAACAGAATATTTACTAGGCTGTTTACGTTCATTGATCTTGTAGCCTCTCTTGACACAATTACAACACTTAGGGTCTATGTCGGTTTCAAAGTAGGAGGGGTTCTTTTTGGGAGGAGTAGCGGGGGCTAGGGTGTACTGGTTCTGAAGGGGATGGTTTTTGGATCGGCATGTATGGGGGTGGCGCAATTTTTAGGGGATTAGGGTTTGCTTCTCTTCAGTCCTCTCTTATTGTTTTTCAAGGATAGGTACGAAAGGTTTTCTGATTCTTCGTGAAGGAAACTTTCGCTGGACTCCTCTTCCAAAAAAGCGATCCTATCGTTTCGCCTATCAAATCTCTCTTTCTCTCTCTCCGGTCGCCTATCCATTCGCCTTTTAGGCTACCTATCTTTAAGGTCCCTGTAGGCCGAATCGCGTAATAGAGATAATTTGGAAAGAGGGGGAGGTTTATAGTTCTTAGCTACACGATAACTATTCTCGGCGGTACTCGCAAGCTCTTCCAGGTGCGAGAAATCTCTCATTAGGTTTCTTTGTAGGGCTAAATGCAGTCTTAGAAGGATATTTCTATACGCGTAACATATTTTCTCCGCTTTCAACATCTCAGGAATCAGCCAATTGAACATTGTCCGCATGAAAGTCAGATAATCACAGACAGGCTCTTTTTCCCTTTAGTTCTTTGATGGATCTCCTGTCTTAATTTAAACCAAAAATTTTGATCTCTAAACCTGATCTGGAATGCCCTTGCGAACTCGTTAAAAGTTCAACACAACCTCTGGGATCCCCTGAACCAGTTGAGAGCGATTTCCGATAACAAAAAGAGTATCGTTCTTATCCGGTCAGCATCACATGGGCATTAGTTCTCGACCATCTTGAATTCACATCAAAAAGGCGTCCGTGTCCTAACTACGAACGCCGAAATATCTGATATTTTATTTTCGCATAATTTCATAGGCTGGCGAGGTGTTGGAACGGAAGTGTTTGCTGTGGTCTCAATAAGAATAGGATCAGGGAGAGGGAAATCTTCATCAGCGGGGCGTAAGCAGCAAGAGAAATTGCGGTTATCGCAACTGGGGCCCCAGTAACAGGAGGGGTGGGATTCTTTACGTAGTGTGTGGGGGAAGTAGGAAGAACGTCGAGTGGAGAAGGATCTCCACGTGATGGGTCCCGGTGACGGGAGGAGTGAGATTCCTTACGTAGCGTGCGAAGAAGGGGTGCGAGTGGCAAAAGGCGGGTGCGCCTTTATGTGGAGTTTCATACCGACAGAAGGGTTGAGGTTCTTCCCGTGTCGTGTAGGGCAAGGGGTGCGCATCCCCGAAAGTGACTATGGAGCGGCGCGAGGAGCATGCATCGCCATACGCTGTAGGTGTACGGTCGGCGTAGGTATTTCCTGAATCGGGATATGGCTGATGAGAGGGGATTTTCCTGGGGGCTTAATGTCGGTTTGCGAGGGTTTCCACTCACCGGATCCTCGAACGTTGTGGTGGGGGTCAAAGGGGGTAAAGGTAATCGGTCGTGTCTCCACCACCTCCTCTTTAAAATATTCATTGTTAGACCGAATAATTGCTTTATAAGTCGCGGCGCGTTTATTCTGATTTTTTGGTTCTATATTGGGATCGGTATTTGTTTTCGAACGTGGAAGGTTCGGTCAGTCTGAAAAGCAGAACTGGCCCAGTCTACGATTGGTTGTAGCGGGGGGTCATCGAGGTTCTCCTCGCGACAGGATTTCACCAAACCAGAGAGGGTGAAAGAGGGTTTTCCCAGTTCGCTGTCGTGTTCTCCAAGGAAGGAAAGTTCCCTTTTGTGGAAAGAGTTCTTTTTTTTAATTTATATTGTAGTTCTCCTTTATTTACATCCATATCTACTACGAGTCTTGAAAGGGATCTCTGTTTATAGGGGAGGGTGGGCACTTAATTGCGTTATTAAAAAAAATGTAATCACCGAAAGGGAACGATAGCAAGCAGGAAAAGATAACAGTAAATATACTTTCACAAAGGGAAATCAATTTTGAATAAACACTAGAGTTTATACGTTATTCTCTTAAAGCATAGTCAATACAGAATGGAAACAAACAATCAAAATAATTGGGATAATAAACGAGAACGTGGATAAGTAATCGTTCGGTTAGAGAGAACTGGGGTATCTATTTATATTTCAAAATAAGGGAGATCATATCGCTAATTAGAAACTTGTAGGATATAATCACAAGTAATACTTTTGTAAAAGATCAGATAGTTGAGAATGAATAAGAATATGCAATTATACAATTTGGGTGGTCTCTCTAAAGAGCGCACATTGGAACCTTACAAAACGCCCTTTTTCTGGTCAATGTGCGCACCTGATTTAAACTTTAATTTTAATTTTTTTTAACTCAATTTGGCGAGTAAAATTTACAATTTTTTTAAGCCAAGAGAAGAATGAATAAAAAAGTCAAAAGGACATACCTCAATTTAAAACAAGCGACACTCCAAAATGATGAAAAGGTAAACGATAATAAGAAATTGGTAATACAAAACTAATGAGACAACATTAGGGTCTACAAAAACAACTAGCTCAGTCTAATCATAAAAGCGATAGAGGGGGCGGGGGTACGTAGTTACGAAGCTTACATTTTAAACAAAACAATAAGTAACAATTTATTACGAATTTCAAAAACATTTACAACAAAAAATAACACAAGAAAACTAAATCCCTAGTTTTTCCAAATACAGGCAGAGGGTTTTCGATAACAACTCAGTAGTGGGAGGAAGGGGGGTCTTATTCAATAAACAATAAAATAGTTTCATAATGTAGTACTACAAAATCTATTCAAGTAATAACACAATAAAATATAAAAATAATATAAAAGCATATGCAGCAATGTGGCAGGCGGAGAGGGTTCTCGCAAACAGATATGAAGGGGTGTCAAAATAAGCACAAAAAAATGTTAAAGAAAACGCAAAAGAGGGTTTTTAGATTAGGGGCTTTTCACTAATTGTAACTCAAATGTCAAAAGGGGTCGCTAGGGCGCACAGAGGTCACAAAAGGGTCGCAAATAAGGGTTTCAAATTTGGGGTTGTCACAAAAATTGATGGGAGAAAACTAGGTATAAGACAGGTTGGCAACATAGACACAAAAGGATGTTGCTTAAAACATATCCTCGGATTTGGAAATAATGATACGTTTTTAAATAATCATAACGAATTCTCGAGTTGTACAGAAGTAACTAATTTTTTAAAACGAAATAACTTGAATTCCAACTCGCGGAAATTTCACGATAAAAAGTGCGCAAGTTATGCGTAATGCATTAACACAATCAAATTTTCTTAGGCATTTCGGTATTTCAAATCGAGGGGTGAAGGAAAGTTAATAATCATTTTCACATGTTGATCTTTCACGCATTTCGGCACTCGAAATTGAAGGGGAAAAAGATCGGTGAAATTCACTATTATAATTAATTTTTAGACATTTCGGCACTCAAAATTGAAGGGAAAAAGGATATATAAATTCACTATCATAATTAATTTTTCGACATTTTGGCACTCAAAATTAAAGGGAAAAAGGATCGATGAAATCCACTATTATAATTAATTTTTAGACATTTCAGCACTCAAAATCAAAGGGAAAAAAGATCGTTAATATTTAATGACATAACTAATTTGTAGGCATGTTAGCACTTAAAATTTAAGTGGGAGGGATCAGTCAAATTCACTAACATAATTAATTTTCAGACATTTCTGCACTCAAAAATGAAAGGAGAGGAATCGGTAAAATTCACTATCATAATTAATTTTTAGACAATTCGGCAATCCGAAATAAATTAAAATTAATGACACATATTCACATCAATGGCAATACCATATCAAGATTATTTAGCTAAGGAATTTCTGTGAACAAACGAAAACAACAACAAAAAGACAAAAGGTAGTTCGCTTGCCTATATCACAAAAAGACTTGGCGTCCTACCGGAACTAAATTGCGGAGCAAAGTCTTCATTACGTGTTGACAGGAAGAGTTTAGACAAGATGAGAGAGCGATTCTCGTGCCTATCGTCATATATAATAAAAGCGAGGGATCACATGATTCCAGGGAAGGGCTAGCCCACGCGAACTTAGTTTCTATAATCAACAAACAGTCGAAAGGAAGACATTTGATGAGGCTCGCTTTCGATTCGTCTATCCAATCGCCCTTTCTTTTTTTCTTCAGTCCTTATCAGTCGTCGTGTAAGAGGCGAGAATCGTTCGTTTATGCTTTTAGGGACGTCTGTATCCAGGTAACTTGGTGAAGAACGATAAGTCCCTTTCTTCTTACTGCAAGTGCAGAGTGGACTCGTCGGTTCCCCACATGAAGAGAAAACACAAAAATACGGCATAAGAGCCCAGAAATGTCGGTTCAACACAGCAAAATTAAAAAAGATATTAAATTTAAGGCGAAATTACCTAGTCCTTTGCCGAATTAGGGTGGTAACTGCCTCGGTCGATCTTCACTAGAAACATGCCTAAGATCTTAGATGATCTACGATAATTTTTGCTTCGTAATCTCTATGACTACTCAGAACCAAATTTCACTTCAGAAAGCAGGCTAAACTTTTTACTCTAGATAATATGTTTTAAGGTTCGCTCCTGAGTATTTTTAATAGATATGAGAAATCGTTGAGCCTCTTTGACATAAAAACAATATCTGTTGTATATTAACAAATTCATTTGGTTTTTTCAAAAGTAACTAGCAATGAGTAAAACTCCTCTTGTAAAAGCCTCTGACTTTGCGCCATAGAAAAATTTCTACGTGATTATAGTTAATTAGCATGGCGTGCCATCTTAGCTTTTTAAAAATTAATGGAAAAAATTAAGATACATATTCCACGTTTCCGGTGCATTTTACGTAAAATTTCTTCAGAGCAGAAAATACAACGAACAATTTTTCAACAATCTAAAAATAAAGGAATGTGTTAGCATAATAATAGCAGGCTGCTTTCGGTGTGATTCTCTTTACAAATCGAATAAGGGAATTATGATACATTTTTGTGTTCTAGTGCAACAATTCAATAAATTTCTAATTTACTAACGTCATTTGAAAACCCATATATTATGTTGATACACTAGAAATATATAAAGTAAAAATAAAGCATTTATACGTTCTCTCTAAATGACGGTTTCAAATCTTGTCTTCTAACGATTTTCTTTTAAACTTAGGCTTCAAAGAATATAGTGAAAGTACTGAAAAAATAAGTTTAAAACAAAAAATTCTATGCATAATAAAGTTTTACAGAAAAGCAGCTACAAGTGGAAAAATTCCAAATTCGTAGTACATATTTTATATCAGTAACTCAAGTTCAATTTTAGAGATAACAATTTTCAAAAATATGTTTAACCTTAAAAGTAACTATCGAAATATTACTCGAATGTTTTATAATTTGCGAATAATTCATTTGATTCGAGGTATAAAATACGATAGAATTTTGAAAAATATCATTTTGTTACACTTTTCACTGCATTCATACAAGTAAAAAAATGCCAAATTCGGAGTACATATTTTATATCGGTAACCTAACTTTAATTTGAAAGATAAAAATTTTTAAAAATATGTTAAACCTTAAAAGTAACTATCGGAATATTACTTGAAAGTTCTATAATTTGCGAATAAGTTATTTAATTCAAAGTATAAATTACGATAGGATAATGTAAACTATCATTTTGTTAAACTTTTTAATTAATAATTTTATTATAAGTGGTATATCTATAAATATTTTGTGTACATGGCGCACTATAATTCTGAGAAAAAATGAATTTTTTTATTCTCATATTACGCCATGTCGAAAACCAATTTTTCACATCATTAAAAATATATTCATAATACTAATGCAACTTGCGCTAATATGTTCTTGATCACGCATTATTTTTTATCAATAAGCTTATTTCGAGATTTAACAACGTTACATTAAAGTATATTATGAATAAGCCTTAAAACTCCTTTTTTCAGTTTGATAGTTGAAGGACATGACGTACTATGAATTGATGGTGACGAAAAATTATAATAGTTTGAACTTACCTGACGTTAATCTCAAAAGTTGACGATTTTTCAAGGGCCTAATCTTTAATTATTTTGTGGTCAAGGTTTTAGTTTTTTACGTCAAAAAAGCTTCAAGAGCTCGCCACTGATATGAAACACATAAATAAGGTTTGGGGTTTCTGGTGTAGCTACATACGATATTTTACCTAACAAGCCAACTTTCTGTTTCCTTCGTAGATTGATATTAAGCAGACTTAGATTTTTATAATTGTATTAACATATTATAAGTTAAACAATTACCAATTGTTCCCACTGGGAGACAACTACCACCCATGAAAATAATTCTGGCTCCCAGTAAAACACTATTATCAATTATTACGATTCACCACAAGTATGCTTTTAATTCAAATCAGTTTATTGAGTGAATAGATTAAAGGAGCTGCGCAAGTGGTTGTTAAGCCACGCCTTCTTCCTGAAATAATCGAAAACAATAATTTTCTCTCCTAATATTAATTGTTCATTGTGTCTATACACTGCGACGGGGTGACGTAAAAAAAACTTCAAAAAGTGAAAGCTAGAACTTATAACTGTTTTAAACTTTTAACTCTGTCCAGGTTAAAAGTGCTTTGATTGCTTGTAGTGTATTCCAACCATATTTGTTGTTTTTATTTTTTTCAAGCCCTAGGATTTCAGTCAGTTTGATGTGGGTAAAAGTATATTAACAAACCTATCCTAAAAATCGCAACTTTATCGCGATCATGCAGGGCAAATGAGTGATAGACAAAAGAACAAAGCAGGCATAACTTATTTAGGATGTGGAGGTACTCATTATCACGAAAGTATATCAAGGTGTGAGACGTGTTTCTTACGACTTAGGGCCTTCAAACACATTCACAAATTGCCTCTCACTTTCAAGTAAGGGGACAGATTAGAAGAAAAGAAGGGTTGATCGTATA
>JAUELO010000337.1:4339952-4351675 GCA_032357855.1 Amphibolips quercusostensackenii
TGACGACTCACGTTCGTTCATTTTACTCCTCACTTTTTTTTTGCCTCGCGCCATAAGAAGTTTCACTTCAAAAACTATTTTTTGACCGAGCAAACATACCTGTTCAGAATCAGGAGGAATGAAAGGAAAATTGTTCTGTGAATGCAAATACGTCTTCTACAAAATCAGCAAGATCAACTGTTTCTAATGAAAGCTGTTCCACTGTAAATTCATGCAATACTGCTACTACAAGCAGTTCTACTACCGAAATTTTAGAATGTATTTTTGAAAAGGTACTTGAAGATAGACTGAAGGCTACTATAACACTTATTGACAGATATCCTAATGCATACCCTGTGTTCTGAAAAAAAATCGACTTAATGACACATTCGAGCAATAAGAACACGATTTTGGAATGTCAGAATCCAATGCGAGCAAAATATTTGCAAGTTTGTCCCGAAAATGGCGTCTCACTTGAAACACTTTGTAAATTGGTTTGCTGCAAATAAAATACAAGCCCTGCTGCCATTACCGTTTAGAGCTCAAAACATAAGTGTTTAGGCAATTAATGATTGCCTAGAAATAGAGAATATACATTCTTCAGATTCCGTTATACAATATGCTTTGTATTCTCAGTACAAAACTGCTAATACTTTAAAATTGTTTATATCTACTACACCAGATGGTTTAATTAATTTTATTTCTAAAGGCTATACTGGCCGTATTGACGTTAACGCGATGGTAGATGTTTCTGGATACGTAGATGTACTTCCGTTGAATGCAACTATTATGGCAGATCGTGATTTGAAACATGTACAAGATCTTCTGATTACAAAAAATTGTACTCTTCATCAACCAAGCAGTGTGTCGAATTCTGCAGTGCTACCAAAGGAAGCGGTCAAGGTCAAGATCATCCTCGCTGCATATATACTGAATCATACATTTGAGCCCCAAGAATGCTCTCTTTTAATACTCCTTCAGGGGTCTCACATTTCGACGTTTCACAGATTTTGGAAGCCGTTACTCTCAACTGTCGTAGAGTGTGCCATAGAAATTCACTACTTTGCTCTCTTGTATTTTCTTTAGCTTTTTTGCACAGTTTATCTGTCATTTCGTCTGAGCAAAACAACAAAAACTCATCAACGTTATATCTTATTGCGTTATTTTGCTTATAAAGGCACATTAAGTCGTGCAAGCATATTTCATTATAGAAATATGGTGTAAGATGCTTCGCAATCAAGCAATGCACTTTATCTGTTTGGCACTGCTGTAGAAATATGTCTCAAAGCGTGGGTAGAGCACTTTCTAGAGAAGGAATTTTTGATCCAATTTCCTCAGTTTTCATATACCTAATAGAAGTTCCTACTTTGGAAAGAAGTGATTTCTTCCAATAACACTCGACCTCATTTGGAGAGGAATCTTCACTCCTGCGATGTAGCCACATGAGGAATGCAACTGCATGTTTACAACCACCTGCAAACGACACTTAATTTGTATTATTGTAAATTTAAATTAGAATAATAACCGAAAAAAAATTTTTTAAATTATTCTCACAACTGAAAAAACTAAATACTTTCCCACATATATTATTCCCTAAATTGCTTTGATATAGCACTGAGCGCAAAATAAGAAAAAAATTATTGATTTATTAAGTTCGTATAGAATGAAATACAGTTCACTAAAAAAATTAACATTTCTACAATAAAGATATATGTAATTTTATCAGTTTTTATTTCATAGATCAATTAGTTGAAATTTCAAAGCTTATATTTATTTTTCCTGTTGAGAAAATCATGATGTTACAGTAAAAAATAATACTTTACATTTTTTATTGAATATTTTATCATTTTTTTTGTAATGGAATTATTTGACTCAAAATAGAATTCAAATACATTCCTAAAATGTATTAGAATTCATCATTTTTTACTTAGGCATACTTGTCGTGCCAAAAATAAGATCTCTGTAAAAGTAGTTTTTCTATGATTGTAAGAATCAAAATATTATTGATGATGATGATACTTCAAGTGAAAAACATTATTTTTGTTGTGAGAGTTTTAAAACTCACAAAAGACATTTATTTCAACAGTATTTTTGGCAATTAAATTTGATCTTACTATCGGTTCTTACAAATTTCTGAAAAATGGTTAGATTTTTTCATCAAATAACTGTATTTGATGATTATTTTCTTTTTCTCGAAATTCAAAAAATTATAGTTGCAGAAAATGTTTTCTCAAAAAAAATAAACTATGATTTATTAAAATCTAATAATTTTTTTAAATTGGTTAGAAGCGACAGTAAGAAAAAATTCAATTACAAAAGCTTTTGTAAAAACAATTATTTTACGTAATTTTTAAACCAAGTTCCTAAAGGATATGATTTTTTCTATCGCTAATAAATTATAATATTCTTTTAATTTTTAAAATCATAGGAAACTTGTTTCTGCCATAGATACCTGATTTTTCACACGAAAGTTACCTTAAGTTCTTCATTTTCGAGTTAAAACAATATCAACTGTATTTTATTTTAACAATTTTCCATTTGCTTCGGAAAAAATAATTAGAACTCTTTAAATATTAAAAAAATTAATTAATTTTTAGATTATTTAACAATTACAGATAAAAGTTGTTCCCAAATGATCATTCTATAATGTTAGCTTTTAATATCTTAACACTGAAAATACTTTAAAAATATATATTTGCAAAATAACAGTAATAAATATTTTTTTTTACCCAGTAAAGCTACACAATCTAGACACAAAATCTTTAAAATTTTAAAATTTTTGCATAATGTCTGCATAGACATTATAGCCTTTGTTATTAATCTTGTGTTTTGGACAAATGATAGCTTTAACTCTGCAAATATTCGCTTCTTGTTTTAATTTAAAAAAAAAACTACTGCCACGATCTCCGTGTTTTGCTCTTCTAGCCCTCTGAATATAAAAGAATAAAAATTTTGCAAAAAAGTATTTTTATATTTGACAATAACAAGAAATTCTATAGCGAAACATAAACTATAAGGCTATAAGTTATCAAGTGAAATCTTTTGACAATACTTACGTACATACGTGGACAAAACATTTTTATACATCAAATACAAATTTCACGTATTAAAAAGTTTAATCAGTTATGACAAACTTTAATTGTACAGTCATTGTTAGAAATAATATATTTGTAAATGCGCTTACCAGTTCACTTTCACTCCTCGTATTTCTGCACTCACGAAGTCACAATTACTCTTGAAATACTCCGCTACCATAAATATATCTACTTTCAGTAGATTTTCACTATTTGCTTTTATGAAACCCTCCTTTCGAATTTTTTAAACATCATTTTCCGACTTCTGTTTTCGACGTGCACATAATCAAAACAAAACATTATCAGAGAAAAACATATTTGAGAATCACTGACACATAAGCTGTGATTTGAGGAAAATTCGACCCCTTTGACGTCAGAGGGGCCCTACAATCGAGATCGTGATAGAAAATTCATATTTCAACATTAAATTAAAAATAGTAAACAGCGTGTAAAAAATATTTTATGGCGTTTTTGAAATTATAATTTTACAAACCATAAGATCCATTCGATTAAAAACTGATATCTGACTTTGAAAACTACTCTATCCACCAAGAAATTTAAATTTTTCTTTACAAAAAATCATAGGTAAATTAATTATGTGAAAATTTACATAATGAAGTTAAGATTTTTATATAATTTTTATATACAAAATAATATAAAATTTAAATATATATATATAAAATTATTGATATTTTTATTAATAATTAAATTTAATAATCACAAATGAAATTTTCAATTTGTAAAATTTTTAATTATAAATGAAAAAGCGCCAGCAATAGCGGTTAATCTTTTTATGATGAATTACTTTTCTTTATACTAATAAATTATTCAAATAAATCTATTTATATAAATAAATTTTAATTATTTGGTTAAATATTAATAAACTAATAAGTAAATATAGCTTATGATTTATAAAGACATTTTTATTATATAATTTTATACAAAGCTTGGATTGAATACCCTATAATTAAAAAAATTAAGTTTATATATATATTCCTATGTACTGAATAAAAATATACTATAATATGTTGGAAACATAGGAAGTTATAAGAAATATGCGTTGCGAGAGATAAAACTGCAGAATCTATCTATATTCAGCATTACATTCATCTTACAATTATCCATAAGAATTTTATAAAATTATATTTATACTGTATCAGATTAAAATATACTTAACTTCATATATTAATTAGGTTAAAAATATATTTAATTGATTCAATGAGTTAATGCATTTATATCAATGAAACATTTGCTTAGATATAAAAAATATTTTGTTCAGATTTATATTTTTTCAGGCCGCGTATAGACGTTTCGAAATTTTAGGACGACTAGCCAATCTTAGTGAAAATATTGAACTATTCATCCCGATTTTCGGGGTGTCGAGAGACAGACTTTCGAAATCAGAAAACACGTGTCATTTAAATAGATAAAATCATTTGGTTGAAAGACATTTTTCTTTTAATGTAGAATACAAAGTAGACTATTCCTAATTAATATTTCTTCTGTTTGAAGAAAAATTTTACCAAGATAATGTCATTATTAATTATTTAACTAAAATTAACATACATTGAATACTTATATAGATTAATCTAATTTTGGCAGTCGCTAGTATACAGGTTGAGGTTCCCAACATATCTTTTGTTTAAAAGGTGAAAAAAGAAGACATTTAGTTTGTTGATAAAGAATCATCCAGGCCAACTAGTATCACAATTTTTCCTAAGACTATTGCAAAACTAATAAATAACAATAATAATATTGTATATTGTTCATAAACACTTTTGTTTTATTCATATAACGACTGATAAAAATAGAAACCCTTAATGCACATATTCAATTTGTTTGGATCTGTTTTATTAATCTTTAAAACAAGACAAAAGTTTTTCGGTCCTTGAATTTCCTCGTACGACAAGCTTCTATTAATTGACAGCCTTTAAAACAATATATTTTTTATAAATCTATGCAATCTCAAATAATTACAAATTTGTATGAAGAACTAGAGAAATGTTATTTAAAAATTTCTAATTCGTCATAACTTTGTTCAAATTAGAAAACAGTAGATGGGCAATGCTTTTAAATTGAAAACAGCGTACGTCACGTTTACAATTTCATGATATGACCTTGTTATTGTTTCAACAGTGTTGATAATGCTACACGATTGCATTATTTTATTAAACTTTTTTTATTTTATACGTTTTCCATTTGTTAAACCTCTTTTTAATTATTATATACTGTCCTTAGTAGATTTATATGTTTGTATCAAACAATTAGTTGTTTTTACCAATTAAATCAGAAAATATCTCGACTAATCAAATTATTAATTTTCTACTAATCTTTGGTCGATCACTTTCTGCTAATCGATTTTGTGAAATTTACCTCGTAATTAGTTATATTTGACCAATTTTGATTAAAAAAAACATCAAAGTATTTTTCCATAAGGGAAGAAGATACCTAAGTGAAATAAGCTTCTTTATGTAATCTATTTTATACTTATTTGAGCGGATGCTTATTCAAGGCAAATTATTTTTGAAAAGTTTACTACGTAATTGCAATTTTCTATGAAAAATAATAAAAAATATACAACCAGAAAAAATTTTTAAAAAACATTAACAGGTGGGGAAGTAGTGTATGTAGATCCTGAATATGTATAATAAATTTCAAATCCATTGATCTATTGTAATTTTAAAGTCTGGAAATTTTTCATCTTTCTTCAGTGTGTTCGAACAAACAAAAAGCAATACCTCTAAATTAGGACAGGCTAAGTGACGTTTAGAATTTTACAATATGAGCTTTTTATTATTTAAGAAAAAATTAAAAATGTAACACAATCATGTTATTTCATTGAACTATTGCATTTTTTACATTTTTATTTTCATAACATTTTTAAAATTATAACATACATTTTGAAGTAATTTTATTTATTTCCACCAAGCAATTAGTTAATTGTTCAAGCTGATACTCATTAAGACCAAATTATCTTCACAAAGTTTTCAAAAAAATTAAAATTTTCTATGGATAATCAGAAAAATATAAAACAACAAAATTTTTTTAATCGCAAGCAGAACTCTGTTAAAAAAGAAGTTCATAAGGATCCTGAATATGCATAAGTAATTATTATATTGATCCATATTGATCCCATATTAATCCATTATATTTTTCAAGCTTGTGAGACAAACTTATTTTTCTTAGCTTTGTTTAAACAATTAGAAGGCAGTTCTTTGAAAATGAAAACAAAATAATTCAAGCTATCAATGTCTCAATGTGGCCTTCTGATTGTTTTAATAGAAATAAAAATGTTACACCATTCTGTCATTTTATTAAACATTTCGATTTTTCACTTTGTCATGCTTTTAAAATTGTTATATACGCAATTCCATATAATTGTTTGTTCACCAAGAAATTATATTTCACTATTTAATAAGGAAATATATTGATTACTGGAATTAATAGTTTTCTATACTAATCTTTAGTGGCACACTTTTCGCTAATCGAATCTGAAAATATTTACTAGTGATTAGTTAAATTTGACCCATTTGTATACACGAAACAAAATACTTCAAAAATTAAAATATACTTTTTTTAATACTTAGCTTGATACGTATTTTCCTTGTGCCTGGATAAAAAAATGAAATTGTTATTTAAATTTTTTTATCAATCTTGGGCACAAACTAAAACTTTTTACTTTCGTGACATTTTCTTGTACAGCGGAGCCACTATTCATGCGCAGCATTGTAAACAATATATTTTTCTTAAGATTCCGCTCCCTTACGGACCACAATTTTCATGTTTTCTAGAAATGTGCCATCGCAATGCTAAGCGGTATTTAAAAAGTATTTGACCTATTGTTTATTGCGCTAATACTTATACATAATTCTCAAGCTCAATATAAACGTGGTGTCTACCTAAGACATCTCTGCTTCACTATGCAACAATTCAGCTAGAGATTTAATTTAATTTATTTTATAAAGATTTTGAAATTTTATAAAAATGTTATTTAAGTATCTTAAAAATGAAGAATTTGCCTCGCTAAGACTAAATAAAAATAGTATTTGAAATGTTCAAAATAGAAGAAATTCCTTAGTCAATTAAAAAAAAATACAAACCCAACATTTTTTAAGCTTAAAATAAAAAAATTGAAATGCACGTTCTCTTTCAGCGCAGGAAAAATTAAATATTGAAAATTTAATCGTAGTACCCAAATGTGTGGGTTCTCTAATTTCTGTAACCCCGAAAGTATTTTCATTTTCATAGTTTATCCATCTTTCCGACAAATCCTTCGCCCCTGCAACCAATTATTACCGAATTTCACACTCGGACAAAATATTTTCCGGCAGCCTAGATATCTTATAGGTAAAAATAACAGATTTCAGGGTCTATGAAATGTTTGTAGCTTCAACAGTTCGCTCTGATTGTGACGAAATTTTATTGCCTCTGACACGTAGTATTACGGACACATTCTCAATTCAGGTAGTTGTGAAGGTTTTGCATCTTATCATAAGTTTGAGTAACCGGATACTGTTGAGTATATATAACGATGAAAATATTTTCTATTTCTCAGTCATCGTTCTCGAAAACTGTCTCAAAAACTGAATCAATGAAGATCACACTTCATTTTTTTAATTTTTCGAGAGTTTTCGTGAAAGATGACTGATAAATAAGAAAGACTCTCACCGCTATATATACTTACGGCTGTCGCGTTACTCAACCTTATTATAATGAGATGCAAAACCTTTAAAAATATCATAATCATAATATAAATACCTTTATAGTCAGAAGAATTTGTTAAAATTTATACAAACATTTCATAGACCTTGCAAATGTTTTTTTCCTGACAAGATATCAGGGCCGGCGGAAAAAAGTTTGTCCATGTGTGCAGTTTATTAATAATTTGTTGTAAGGGCGGGAAGAAGGATATACTAAAAATCTTAAAAAATTCCTGGGCTGTAAAAATAAGAGTACTCATATATTTGTGTATAACGGTCTAATTTTTAATGTCTAATTTCTTTCCTTATACCAAGAGGACATTTTTTTATTTCTTATTTTATTTTTTTTTTAATGTTGGGTTTTTCTTTTGAATCTGAGAAAAGAGTTCTTTCTATCTAAAACATTTTGACTCATATTATTATTCAGTTTGAGCAAGGCAGATTCTTTATTTTCAACAATTATCTTGTGAAAATGCGAAGAGTTTTTCTACTATATACAGTTTTATTGAATGGAAGAAAGTAAATTTTGGTATTTGATCACAAAATAAACAATTTTAAAATTTCGAATGTTTAAAAAGAATTTAAAATTTATAGATGATTAAAAATTTTTTAAATCTTTAAAATTTTTAAAATTTTTATAAAATTTTATACTTTTTATAAAATTTAGAAATTAAAAAAAAATTCCGAAATTCCTATTAAATGTCAACATCTTTTGAATATTAATATGTTTATAACATTTAAAAATCTTCACAAAATCTCAAGACTTTTATAATATTTGAAAACGATTATAAGATAAAAAATAAATTAAAAATTTTTTATTAATAAGACATTTACCATAAATTTCCAAAAATTTCCTAATATCATTTTGAAAAAATCTGCCCGCTGCATGGGCACATTCTCGTCGTTTGCGGTTCACAGACCTTTTAAATTCAGAGTTCAAAGCACGACAACTGTAATTTAGTGATTGTGAATTCTTCTTTGTTAAATTTCTTTCAGTATTAACGAATACGTTCTCATTACGTATTTTATGCTTCGCACTCGACTTTGTTCAAAATGTCAATTTTTCCTCATTATGTTCAACACTTTCATATCAAATAGAATAACGAATTCAGATATTGCAAAATTAAGTAAACATTTTATTTATTATGTTTACTCTACATTAAAAATTTTGCTTTGAAATCTTCTACATTCTTTTATGAAAATTTTAGGAAATCATTTCAAATCTTTTTAAAGATTATTGAATATTTTCTTCTACTCATTTTTTCAAAACAAAACAATAATTTTTCAAAATTTTAACCGAAACTTAAAAAAAAAATTTCATTATCTTTGAATTTTTAATTTTTCAAAGAGGTTTAAAATTTTGTATTAAAATCTTTCAAAATATACATTTTGTTTAAATTTTGTCGGCACCGGTAATTTTCAAGTTACCGATACCAACAAGAGTTTTAATTGTTACCCAAAGACTATACATTTTGTGAACCAAAATATTCTAAAGTTTGCCCATGATTTTCTTTTTCTGATTATTTAAAGTGTGTAAAAAAGTCTCCACATTATAGTCTGGCAGCAATTTGGTTTTAATTACTTTAAATAAAAAATTAATGTCAGCCTTAAAAGTTTGAATTTTTTATTTTCAATGATCGCGAAAAATTTCAGTGAAGTGAGCAATGACGAAGAAATTTTTCCTAGACTGAAAAGGCTACCCTAATTATAGAAAACTTCATTAAATAAAAAATTGTTTTGATGAATTTCAAATGATTTTGTGAGGGTTCAGAAAGTAAAGATTTTCCAAAGATTTTAAAGATAATTGCAATATTGGATGTATTATATGAATATCAAAATAAATTTAAAGATTCTATAAGATTTATAAAAAGGAAAGTTTAGCAGGGATAGCAGAGCATTTCAACAGAATTTAGGCGTTTTTTTTAGTAAGCTTAAACGGATTCCAACAATTCCAAGGGATTTTAGAACCTTCAGGGCATTTTAAACGATTTTAAGGAATTCAAAAAATGGTTAAGGTTTCCAAGAAATTCAAAAGGGTCTTATCTGATTTCAGGGATTTCGCGGAATTCTAGCGGGTTTCAAAGATTTCATTATTTTTGAAGGAATTTTAAAAGATACTTCAGATTTTGGGACTTCTAAAAGGATATTATTCGATTTTTAAAGAATAACAACGGAATTCCAGAGAGATTTAGGAAATATATCAACAAATATTAATTTTGAATAATTTTTTAGGTATTTCTATAGATTTCAGGGGATTTGAAAAGATGGACGGATTTTCCAAAAATTTTAAGAGAATCTCAATAACATATATTATAGTATTTCGATACAATTTTAACAGATTTCAAAGCATATTTATGTATCTTCAAAGATTTAACGAAACATCATGGAAGATATATATTGTGTATCAGATAACAAAAGCAGTTAAACTCTTGATTTAATATTTAATAAATTAAAATGTTATAGTAACAGGAAAAAAATTATAATAAATTTCTGCGACAGATAGGCCGATGAATTTTATATTTATCCGATTTTGCAAGAAAATACTGAAAAATAAGCGATAATTTCTACAGTTTTAATTTTACAAATCACAAGAAATTTCTGTCTAAATATTTTTTATTGTGTGTAGTAGATAGTTTTATATACATTATCGAACAAAGCATGTCATCTGAAAAGGTTATCAAAATTTATGCTTACATTCTTAGTTAAAAAAAAAAAAACCATTCTGTTAATTCAACCTCATCTCATTCAAGGCTTCACTCACTGAACTATATTACATCTGATTTTCGAAAACTGGCATTTTCTTCTGTAATTATAACTTTAAAAAAATCACTACAGATATTGCCCATATCTTCAAATGCGTATACAATTATTATTTTTCTGGAAAAAAGAAAAGTTATATGATAATATTGTTGACAAAAGGTACAATTCTACGAAGAAATATTTTCAAAATACCTAAATTAACGGTTTTTAAAAAATCTTATTTTTGAAGGTCTAACAGTACCCCGTAAAATTTTAGGTACCTTTTTGACAAACAAGTGTAAAGGCACACCGAAAATATTGTGTCTACGCTCACCAAATTTTGGTGAAACTTAAAGCAGCGTTTGGCAAAAAGTGATCCCCACTATTCCTTTTAAGGACTACAATTCGTTATTTTTTTTACCTAATTTATTTTTCCTTACTTAAATTTATTTAAGAATCATAAATAGAAATTTGAAGAGATTCTTTTCCATCATATTGATTTAAAGTATTTCTTAAACGAATCATTTGATAATTTTGTTGATGTAAAGAATATCGGCAGTGAAAAAATTGCTCACAGTTTAATCGAAAAATTAAAATTTGAAGTTAAATTTATTCTGTATATAAAAATCACAAGTTGACTACTTGAAAATGAAGAATTTATGAAATGCATTTCTCTAGGAAACATAAAAGAGTCGTAAGCATTAACTATTGAATAAGGACTGTATTTTGTAAAAGCAAAATTTTGGAAATCGGAAAAACCGTAACATTTTTTAGAATTCGCTAAGACTGTGAAAAACCGCATATTGATAGTTAATTTACTTGTTAATCGCAAATTTTAATACTTTTCAAAAGAAAAATGGATCAAATCGCTTCACATATCACAAATTCAATATCACATAAAATAGTGCGATTTAAACTAAGTTCAGTTTCCATTTTTGGTAAAGGTCATATTCAGTTTTTGTCTTTTTCAACTATGAAATCTTTCAGTTTGCGAAGCGTAATCTTATACTATTCAATTTAAAAAAATCTTGCATCTTAGATTTTTCGCTTTTATGCGTAAATTTCAATTTTAAGAATTTTATCATTTGGTTTCTAAGAACTAAAGCCATTGTAAATTAAAAGCAACTTTATTGAATGTTAATTCCTTTTTAGCTTCTGATCTCATGTATATCGATATTTCAATACTAATTGCTATTCCTAAGTTGTTAAAAAAATTATTTAATTTATTTTA
>JAUELO010000337.1:4361754-4372941 GCA_032357855.1 Amphibolips quercusostensackenii
CTAATCAGACTGATGTTTACTTCCGACGCTGGCCCAATCAGAATGCCTCATATTTCAAAAAAAAAAATTTTTTAATTATACTTTTCAGGAATTAAAAAAAATTCAAAATTACTTTCAAAAACTTTCTTAAGAAATTATATTCAATTCTTAGTACTAGTTTAATTTAACTAGGAAAAAAATATATTTGAAAATATGCAACAACCCTATTACCTTAATTAAAAATAAATGTTAAATTACTGTAACGAAATGATCAAAGCTCTAGTTGCTATTGAAATTTTACATTGAAAAGTTAGTCGCTCCGCAAACACTCCTAGAGATAATTCGTATCCTCTAGGCAAGGCCACTTCACTAGAACGAGAGATTATCAATTTACCACACGACTTTACCACTACTTCAGCTCTTCAGAAGAAATGGAAATGGAAGCGCCCCATGTGCTTCGACCGGGAAATTCTTCTCGTTGGACAGGTCTGCCTTAGATTATTACAATTTCAAATACCAAATTAAAATAATAAAACAGTTTATATTGAACAATATTACGACGGTAATGCGTTTTACAATAATTTTAGGATACAAGGTCACATTACGAAAATGATTTTCTCAAACAAATAATCATATTTACACAGAATTATCCTAGAAGCCTTAATAATTAAAAAATTATCCTTCAAAATATTTAGAATTAGCTTCATATACAGTTCTCTCAACTGTAGTCAGATATTGTTTACAGACAGCTTTAATTTTTTTAAGTTTTCAAAAAGTGATGAGTCTTGTTGAACTATTCTAGATGAAAGAATTTATATTTGAATATTGCAATGTTCTTTTTTTTTCAAAAAACGTACATCTCTCTATAACAATATCACAATTCATATGCAACGACAGATCCTGTTCTCCACACTTGTATGGATAAGATTATAGGCAACTAATGCCTTCTGCGACTTGGAACGATTAAAATAAAGTAATTGAACATCAAAGAACATAGATCAGGGTAGTTCAAAAATGTATTGGAATTTTTTCTTCGAATTTCCATGCTTATTCCCACCCCTCCCACTTGCTAGAACTCACACAAAAATAAATGTGTACTTTGTAACACATAATTCTTATAAGGGGAAAAACAAAAGTTTTTGTAAGTTTTATGCAGAATCTTCAATATTATGTATATCGGGTTGATCCCTAACATTACTCTCCATAGTAAGCTATGAAATACGAATCAAAAATTAACTTTTGAATTTCACCAATATAAGTCTGTTTTATAGGGTCTAAAAAAATCTTATAAGTGAAAAATTAGGTTTTGCGACTTTTTGGCGCTAATTATAATTTCATTGCGGATTCATTTAGAAAAAACTGATTTTATTACATAAATAATACTTGATACTGGCAATGAGATGTTTAAATCAGGTTTTAGAATGTATTATTATTTTTAATAACCCCTTTGAATAATGCTAAAATGTTGAGGTTTTTCTGAAAGTTTCAGCTTTTTATCGTCTTTTCAGTCAGAGTAAAGTAATGATTGATGAAATTTAACAAAGTAACTTTTTTCCCACTTTTCACTTAAAGTGACATTGTTTAAACAATTAGGTTTGTTAACTTGCACTAATCGTTACGTCACTGTAATTGAAAAGTGGACAAGAAGTTGAAAATTTCAGAAAAAACCGCAACTTTCTAGGATTATTCAAAGATAATAATAAATTATTTAAACAATTACGTCTGTTAATTGTAATTAATTATAACCTCACTCTAATTGAAAAGTGGACAAAGTAGACCAAAAAAGCGCAACTTTCTAGTATTATTCTGAAAGAATATTGTTATAAATAATAATAAATTGTTCAAAATATTATCCTGGTTAACTTCAATTGTTGATTGCCTCCCTCTAACTGTAAAGTTAAACAATTCGGAAAAAGTTGCGAATTTCTAACTCTATTTTAAAAAAAAATTGTTCTAAACTGTAATAAATAGTGTAAACAATTTAGCTAACTCAGAAGAAATTAATACTTTTGGTATTAGAAAACATTTGTTCTAAAAGAAACCGAAAAAAATAATAACTAGCGCCATAATCTCGTAAAGCCGTCTAAATATCATTTTTTATAAATAGGCATTTATGAAAAAAATACAGATTTTTTTTGTAGATTCTAAGGGGGGGGGGGGTAAAGCATTAAAATTCCAAAGAAAAATTTGGATACCCCTAAGGTACATATAAATGTGCTTAAAATTGATTTACATCTTGTCAGTTTTTATATTCAACATAGAAACTTTATTTTCTTTGTACGAGTCCTCTTTCTGCATATGCAATTGGCGTTGAAATAATAATTTATGTTTAATGAATTAAATAATATAAAATATAATATAATGGTAACATTATTGAAAATTTTTTCATTTTGGGGTGTTTCCAAGATTTAAAATTGATCTTTGTACATATTGTATTTATTAATTTTTCGGCAACAAAGTCTCCTTATTATTTGCAAGTTTCGTAGTTTAAAATAAATGTTGATTTTAACAAGTCTCAAAGAACCTCAAATTTGTGAAATTACGTAAGCTTGTAAGGTTTCAACAATTTCATCCACAGACAACTCATTACACGTGATACTCAAACGTTCAGCTAAAGCTTGAATATTATTTTTGTATATGCGCAAATCCTCTTCCGTCACTACTAAAGCAACTTTCTCATTATTAACGTTACTACTATTAATACCTACAGCAACAGAACTACTGCATTCTCCTTCACCCTTCTCCAATGAATCATCTTGCGCAATGGGTCCTGAAGACGACGTCGACGACACCTGACTATTAGTTGCTGTAGGACAGCTTGATATTACAGTCAGAATTTCATTCTCTTTTAAATCAACTACTGACCCATCAACAATATTTGTCGAATTTTCGAAAATACCGTTGGAGACATCGCAAGTTCTGGCTGACATTATCGAGTTAATTGTTTGTTTTCTTTCTTTGCTGTCCCTATCCTCCATATATTCCTTCGCATCTTTTAAAGTGCCAGCAACAAGTATCTCGTTATTGCAATAATTGGAATTCTGTGCTACTATTGTGCCATTGTCAGTAATTTCGTACTCCATGCAAAAATCTGGAAGTTGTAAAATATCTGCTCGGTATGATTCCGTAGGAAGCTCGCTTGTTAGAATAGGCAAATTTTGTTCACTTGTTACAATGGATACCTCAAGAGCTTTGTCAGACAGCCGATATTCTGCTGAGAGAGGTGATGTACCGATTGTAGACTCGTTAAGTAACTCGTAGCTTGACCCAGGCAACTCATAACTCGTATCATCAGCAACTACTAGATGACACTTGTCCGAGTAAGTAGAATTTGACGAGATTCTTTCGACTTCCAACCGTTCTAAAAGCTGCGAAGCAGCATCAACCTCATTTTCGTCCAATTTTCTCCCAATAATTTGTATAAATGTTTCTAGCGGGTTTTCTTTGCTTCTTTCAGTTTGTATAATTGTTGAAATAATAGTTTCCGTGAACCATAAGTAATGTTTCAAAGAATTATGGACATTTTCTACATGTAATGTAAAGTCCTTATTGCTCTCAAAGTTCTGACCACAAAGTGCACAAAAGACGTCATGTCGTTGTACATAATGATTTCTATAAAATCGAACAGCAGAATATGTCATCGAGCAATGTCGACATTGAAATGACGCGGAATCTGTCATTGTTGTATAATCATCGTAACTGCAAATTGCTAGTAATCTTTTTTCACCCAACACTTTTATAGCTTCTTTCACGTCCTGCCTCGGATCACCTTCCCAGGAAAGTACATATTCATTGTCTTTATTGCATGCAGGAATAATATGGAAGTCCAGCATGTGCCTTATTCCTCTTCCAAAGGCAAATAATCTATTACACAAGAGACAGAGATCGGTTACCTTGCTGTGATTCACCATCAAATGAGCTTGTAAGCGTCTGATGGACTGAAGAACAAATTTACAAACAGGACAAGTCAGACTATTAATTTTCCCTTTTTTAGTAATTAACGGCTTGACTAAACTTACAGCTTGGTCTTTTCTCTGCCCATTTTTGTCATCTACATTTAAAAATGTGTTTTCAACTGTATCAGTAGTATTTGCTCTTGATCCATCTGATTCATGTAATCTACTCTTTTTCCTATCCTCCTTCTTTACACAACTTGAACTTGTCCTGCTACCATCTGAGTGAATTATGTGCTTGTGTTTTTGCAGCATCCTGTTTGTTAAGAAACACTTTTTACAATCATGACATACGTGCGGACCAATAGATTCAAAATGTGTCGTCGTGTTGTGTTGTTTTAGTGCCAAGCCATTGACAAACTTTAACCCACAATCCTTGCAGGAAAAAGTATCGACATGTGTGCACAAATGCGAATTAACCATATTTACTGTAATCAAAACCTTGCTACAATTTTCACACACGTGTACCAACGAATCATCGCCATGAACGTCGTACCTATGTTGAAAATAAGACGTAACTTGTACATAGCGTTCACCGCATTGACTGCAATTCCTTGCATTATTATTATTCATAATTTCATCTGTCACATTTTTTTCAAGATTTACCAAACTTCCTGGATGCATCGAACATGCCGTTAATGTATTAGGATCATCTGTTGTCACGCACGTTTCCGCAGACTGAGCAAATTCTTCGTTGGTATAATTATTTATTTTGTATCCTGTATTCTGCTGGAGAGTATTTTCAATATTTTTGCTTTTAAAACTAGGTTTTAATAAATCACATACTACTGAATCATCGAATATAGCATCGTGCATAAAAAACATATGTTCACTATAAGATCTTTTAAAATCAAATGTCTTTTCACAAGTCTTACACTGAAATATAACCTCATCAGCAGTGGCGGTGGTTGCAGAATCTGTATGCGGTTGAGAGTCATTTTTTTTCATCTTTTTCGCAGACACTGAAAACGACGTCGACATTTTCCTCCTCACTGCAGTAGTAGTCTTTTTTAGACAAGATGTAACAGAATCTACTGGATTATTCTTCTTCTTTGTTTCAACAGAGAGTAAATTTGTATTATTACATTCTGCTGAGCAATTAGACTCTGGTTGCAACTCTACATTGCTGTTGACTACTTTCGGGTCTTGAGCTTTTCGATTGTGCGCATATAAATTATGAAGATCTAAAGGGTATTCTACTTTTTCCACTACACATGGAATTTTAAGCTTCTTTTTCTTCGAGGGAGAATCTTTCTGTTGATTTTTTATGTGTAACGTTTCTGCTGCATAATTATATTTCAATTTTATTTTTGCACGACTGCAATCAAGAGTAGGTACTATTACTGATGATGATAATGTGCTGGACTCGATAAAAGAGTTGTCTTCTTGTGTGGAATTGAATTTCAGCAAGTCAAGTTCTTCAGGTACGTCTACAACACAGCAGCGTTCAATAGTTAAAGGATCTTTCATCAACTTAGATTTTACAGATTCAAGATGTTGCACTTCAGTAGTAGATTCTGTCAAGTAGTAAGAAGGTTCTTCCTTTACATAAAATTCAAATGCAGCAGTTTTATCTATTAAACAACCTTTTTTTAAAGAAACCATTTCTTTCACGGTATCAGATGTGTTGTACCTTGATTTCTCTGAAACCCTGTGTTTACCATGCCCCTGCATATGCACTTGCAAATCCTTCACGTTTTTATAGCATGAAAAGCAGACATCACAAGTAAACGGATAAGAGAATCGATGATGTCGAAACAAATGTGACAACAATTTTTGTTCTTGATGAAAAGTTTCTTTGCAAATACAACAGCAAAAGCTAGATTCGGACGACTCTACTTTAGTGACTTTCGATGATTCATCAAAACGTGTCTTTTGTGACGATAATTGATAAAGGTAACAACCACTGCTCGACGATACTTTATTCTCTTCCGTATTGCAGCTTGGCGTATCAACAGCTGGTAAAGAAAGATCGGTAGAGCGCACATGTAAATTATCTTCGAAGCAGTCCTCCTCTTCCTTTATGCTGCTACAAGGTTCAGCTTTAATAGCAAATTTTATGTCTAAAGCATTGCATTCACTCGATAATAGATTCACTTTTTCCTTTTTTCTCTCAACAAAATCTTGTAAATTCTTCGAAGAAGTTTCCATGCTGTTCTCAGTCGTATCGCATTCTTGACATAATGTTCCGTTTTTATTATTCACAAAGACGTTTATATCCTTCAAGTTTTCCTCAACACTCTTCATTGGTTCATCGTTCTTAAATTTTGCATAATGTAAACTACCTTTAGACTTTTTTATATTACTTAAGGAATCATGATTGCAATTTACATGTATGCACTCCATTTTTATTTTCATATTAAGCAATTTGCGTAAATGGGATCCAGTTATAATAACTCGGGATCGACATTCGTCTTCATTACATACCAGGTGAACCGTTGCAACGTGATGTTCGAAATAAATATCTGCATACCGCACTCCACAAAATGGACATTCATGACACTTTAATTTCGAGGACTGTTGCTTGTCGAATATCTGCCGCGTTACATTAATTATGTCTAGAC
Organism: Amphibolips quercusostensackenii; assembly: GCA_032357855.1. Taxonomy (NCBI): domain Eukaryota; kingdom Metazoa; phylum Arthropoda; class Insecta; order Hymenoptera; family Cynipidae; genus Amphibolips; species Amphibolips quercusostensackenii. Next base: position 4,368,251 of record JAUELO010000337.1, read on the forward strand.
ACATACAGCATATTTTATCAGAAAACACTTCGTCGTCTACTGGCAACACCATTTCTTTTGCATCAGTTTTTTTCACATAATTTTGGTTACTGCAAGAGATTATTTCCTGTTTTTCAAATTTAGTAATCCCTCTTTTCTGCGGTTTATTTAATACTATTATATTGTTAAGGTCTGCTTTATTCTGTGGAATACTGTTTAACTTGTGCACAGCATTATCTTTACCTGTGTTTTTCGGTTCACCACTGGTTTCCATACTCGTGATATAACCATTGCCTAGGCTGGAATCAACATATTTAACTGTTGTTGATTTTTTTTCTGATGACAGAATGGAATCAAAATTTTCGTTAGGCTTACTTGAATAATTATTTGCTTGTCTGAAAACGGCTTTCCGAACGTCGTGCTGATCCGTGGGTAGGATTGCAGTTACTTGGAATTCCAAAGAATTGTCAAATTCTTCATTTTTTTCAATTACACTACTTATACCAGAAATGTTCAATTTTGATTTATTTTCCGAATTCAAACATGTTAAACTAACGGAATCAATATTCTTCTCTTTTTCATGGAAATCGTTTGAATTACCCGAGTTTCCAAAAGAATGTAATGATGACGATGACTCATTATCACAGATGAAAAACATGTCATTGGAATATTTTGAATTATAGTTGCATGTAAAGTCATCTATTACCTTTTCCTTTTGATCACTGATATCCTCGACTGCTACAAGACCTGAATCCTTTGGATCATTAAGAGATGTCATATTATCCCTATTTATACATTTTCCGTCTGAATGGGTGCTGAAAGGAGAAAAATTTCCGCTCCTTACAAGCGAATTCATCTTACCTTTATTCTCTATCATAATCATTGCATGACTCATGTTAATGTGTTGTGCCAGACCACGAAGGACAAGAAATTTTCTACTGCAAAAAGTGCAACTCTGTAATGGAATATCTGGATGATTGTTATCAATATGATTAACTAAATCTGATCTTTTCGAAAATTTGGCCTCACATGTTTTACAATTGACTAAAAAAGTAGGTGTAACATTGAAAGTCTGAAATGATTGAATTCCAGATGTAATTAATTTTCCTGAAGCCAAAATCATCTTTTGTATTGTGTTACACATCAATTTTACATCTTGAATTGCTTTTTGCTCTACTTGCATTGGCGACAAAAACCTTACTACTGACTTATTTCTGGTTTTATATGCAGATCCACTTGTAAAATAGTTTCCCCCAATATGATTTAACTTAACAAATACAATTCTAGGATTGTATTCAAGCGCATCTAGAAGCACTTTCATGGGGAGATTCAACATTTCTAAGCCTTTTTCATAGTCTTCGTCAGTATAAACAATACAGTTTGAGTTTTTCATTTTTATCAACATTTCAGCGCCACTAGTACTGGTAATTTTAGAATTCTTTTTTTCTACCGAATCATAAACAAAGTGACTTTCTCTGTGCTCCATTGTTGAATCCATTACCGTGCTTTCAACTTTTTGCAATGGAATTATGCGATCCCGTAGAATTACCCAGATTTGAAATAGAGTTGAATTTGCACGCAAGTTCTTTAAAAGTACACGTGTTGAGTAGCAGACTTAGATGAATTTCGAATCGTCTTCGGTAACAAGCATTTATATGGTACACCTGAAAGCACAATGAAAAGTTAAAGAAAGCAATTAAAGCAAACAAATGTTTCTTTTACATTATCATAATTTATATGATGAAAGATATTAAATTCATGTGAACTTTGACCTATCCATGTTTCATCAATTCTTTCGTGTATCGAAAACCCTTGAATGAAAAAAAAAAGAATTTTCTAATTAGAATTCCTTTTGGTAAACTTTTCTTTAGTCCCAAAAAAGTCTAGTCCGTTATTCAGTTTTCCATCACCAATATTTAAGCGTGGTGTTAACTATGAAATATGAAATTACGGAATTTAAATTAATTAATTCAACTCTACAGCTATATGTTTGTCTTTTTCCAAAAATCTACAAAAATAGCCTTAAACTTTCTTTGATAAAGCTTGACGAGAATTCGTTTTTACCCGTGAAAAATCCTATTTAAAAAAAAATTCAAATAGCTAAACAACGCAAATGCCTACAAGATTAGACTTATGTATCTATTTTATTATTGTTGACACGACTCTTGTAGTTTAACCGTAAGATTTGAATTTTAACATTCTGATTACTTATCAAGGAAAAAAATTATGATGGTAATAAATATATTTTAACATTCTTTTGTTAAATTCGGGTATTGTCACGGAAAGAGAAGCTTGTATAAACCTATCATTCGCCAATCACCTCTCATAACGCCTTTGATAGAGAAAGAACGAACGTGTGAAGAGAAAGCACGTAGAAGCATTCGGGGAAGACGAAAAGAAGCGAGGTAGGGATCTCTATCCGTGAAAATTCTTGATTTAATTATATTTGGATTTGCTTTTGAATTTTTCAGCTGTATACTAGAAACACATGGTAAAGTATCAATTTTCCGCCGCAGAAGTGGCTGTTCATAATTCATCGGGATCTTCGTTCTTCCGCGTTCGCGGGTGATTTGGGTTTATTTGCGGTATGGTCTGTTGAAAATAAAAAACTCTGAAATTCTAGATTGCTACAACGCTCAAAAGTAGCGTATTGGGATCGCCAAAAAGTATACTTAATTTGGAATCAATGGACCTGTAGCTTGGTTACCAACACTTTAAAACAATGTTGAAATAGTATATTGAGCAACGAGTGCGAACAATCGGTGGCTCCTCTCGAGTTACTCATACTATTTTTTGTTTAAAATGCGTAACAAGGGATGGCGGAAAACAGGGGGTTCGGGGAGCGCAGCGCCCGACTAAACGAAAATCATCTGCTGTTTTATATGTTATGTAGTTATCAAAAATATAAGAGACTCGGGATTCCCGGAGTTTCTAATGATTCTTTTTAATGCCAAGAGATGTCGGTAGGCGTCGATTAGCATGAAGAAATATATTTTTTGCGTGGAAAAATATTAAGGATATCTATGAAACGAACATTTAATACGGTGCAATAATGATTCCGTCGGCAATTCAGCATTTTGCGGCAGGGAAACAGACCTGCAAAGTAGCACTTCTGACGCACGTATAACAAAAACAATTTTGTTTGCGGAGTTGAAATTTTTTTGTTGAGTTTCACATTATTTACACAGCTGGAGGTCAAAAGCCTTTCAAATGGTTTTCGGATTTTAAACCATTTTTTCTAAAAGATAATTCCTATTTAATTCACCCCTGTTTTCAGAAAAAAAAATCGTAACACCTGCGTGACAAAAATGCACTAGGAAAAAAAATTGAAAAAAAACCAGGAATCAATATGGAAAATACAGCTAAATTAAAAAAATTTGATTTTGGTAATTAATGAAACTATCTTTACAACTTACGGTTTAAACATTTTTCTGAGCATGCATCAGCTTATTTGGCATATAAATACACTACGGAAATAATCGACAACATCCAAGAGTCAAAATTAGATATACGGCTAATTTTCAGAATTTCATATTAAATAGAATTATTTTTAATTTTTTCTAGTGTATTTTTATGCTAAGAATTCGATGTGTGCATGACAAAATTTAAAAACCACTAGTAATGAAAATAATTCTATTAAGTACGTATGAAATTTAAGGGTAAGACGGCACAGTGAATAAGAAAGAAACTGGGATAAAGCGCAGTTAGGTCCAGGAGCGAAACTCGGCGGGGTCGAGCCCTTCTTAGAGGAATAACACCCTACTCAAGTTTGAACACTGATAATTGCACAAGTAAATAACTGCTGTGACATTCGTAAGAAAGTTAGGTCTTCTGATCTGTCAACACTGAACTTCGTAAACATCATGTTCGATGGCCCTCCTTGACGGTTATCGTGCAATGAGCAGCAGTGGAAATTGTATTCTTTCGGTTTCAGAATTTAAAGAACGATAATCAACGACTAAACATTGTTCACCGTTTTTCTTTTTAATGAGAAAGGCTGGACTCGCTTAAAGAGAATTAGTATCTAAGACGAAACCTAATTATTTACATTATTCTAAAATATTTTTTATAACTTTTCACTCTACATCTCTCACTGGAAACGGTTTTCGTGAGAGAAGTTTATTATTCGGAATTGTATTGATATCCATCTTGAATAAATTTGAGCAATTGTCGATGAACAAAATCGATAAATTCGTTGAAACGCTGAATGCCAACTTAAGTCAGCACGTCCACCAAAGCGACTTGAATTGCTGCGATAGAGACGAAACTGTTCACCACATTTTCAAAAGTCTCGTTCGTTCCATTTATAATGAGATCCATCAAGTCAATACCTTCTGGTTTCAGAGCATCCGCACAACGACGAACACTCGATTGGAAGGTCTCGATGCAAAAGAGTGCTCGGCCCATCCCAGCCCACTGAGAGCCCATTCCAGAAAATACGTACCAAATAGGCCTCTTTTCTCCACTGAATTCACCAACTTCTCGGACGTTAACGTCGCCGAGGATTTGGAATCCACGATATGCATGACCTGTTATGTTATTCGCGTGTAAGTCTTGCACCAACGAAGTGAACTCGTCGTCCTTTTCGTGTTCCTTAACTTTATTCAGGAAAGCGTTCACGGCCTCTTCAGTCCTTCCAGAGACAGAAACAATCTTCGGTAAATTTATATCTAGCATTGGAGCGATTTTTGGTTTTGGATTGCTGCGCAAAA
>JAUELO010000339.1:5016-18240 GCA_032357855.1 Amphibolips quercusostensackenii
CTACAGTGAAATGTGATTTTTTTCGAAATTACTTTGAAGTTTACATGATAGAAGGATATTTTAAATTTTGTGTTGCACCAGCATTCGTACTGAAGAGTTTCCTGCAACTAAAAACAAATTGAAGTGTAAAATAAAAATCTTGAAGCCCAGTACGGAAGACGGTCACGGAACCGAGGGATTTCAAGAATAGGAAGCTCATTTGCAATTTTCAAGAATTGAATCTTCACTCGCGCATCTGAAAATCTTCATTGAAAAGGAAGTTACGACTACGAGAAACTACAAGTGCGTGCGTAAGATTTCATTTATTGTAAAGTAAGTCAATGCAAGTTTAATTATTTAAAATGTCGAATATTAGTAAGCGACCTGGCCGAAAAGCCGCCAAGAAAGCGGAAGCTCCTATCAAGGAGACAGCGAACAATATCGGATTAGAAAAGATTAGGGTCAAAGGAATTAAACATAAAACTAGGACAGAAAGTAATTGTTTAGGAGGAACAGAAGTTCCTGGTCCAAATAAAAGTGATAGAACTGTATCAGGTGATCCTTATGATCTCGCTGAGGACTCAGATAATCAGGATAGACAGGAAAATTTAATTTCATTGAATTCAGATTAAATATGGCCGAAGAGCGTAGTACATATTTCCAAATTGCGCATGATATTGTTTCAGAGAAAGAAGTAAAACTTATATGAAAAATGCAATTTAACCTTTTATGAGTGAATCAGAGAGGGTAATATTTACTGCCATAAGAGATAAGAACCCAACAACCTTCAACAAAGCAATAGTTTTAGTATCTCAAGCCGAAATGCAATATAAAAGCTAGAATTGTGCTCACAATTAAGAAGCGCAAAAGCCTAGAACTGAATTTCTAGGAGAAACGAAAACGCAGTACAATCCTCGTAAAAGAGTAGCTCATTTTAATCCAGAAAACATTAACGTGAAAAATCAAGAAATTCAATGTTACAGTTGTAAATGAGTCGGGCATATTCAACGAAATTGTCCTAAACGACAAAAATTAGATGTAAGGGATGGAGAGAGAAAAAGATGTCATTATTTCTTCCGGGAAAATCATGATTTCAGCAGGTGTCACTTAAGACAAAAAAATGATAGGAAAAAAATGCGAAATAAAAATCCTTATAACGAGAATTTAAACTCGAACAGGGTCATCCTATGGAGGGCATAACGAATCAGAATCAAAGACCCTCTCAAAACGAGTCATCCTCAAAATTGTTAAGGGTGAATCCATAGAGCAAGCCGCGGTGGTGGAATTTAACCATTGTATCTTTTCAAGGGGGAAGGGAGCTTTGTTAATAGACACAAGCGCAAGCGTGAATCAAATTAAGGAAACAATTTTAGATTTCCATATTATGATTATTCGAAGAAAAAAAAAATTAATAGTAATCGGTCTCTCCATGGTTCCGACTTCAGGAGAAGCCAAATTTCTTACGCGAGGAGTTGAGTCTTTATTCCACGTCGTTTTAAAATCCTTCCCATAACTGAAGAAGGTATAATGGGAATAATTTTCTATAGGCAGCAGCCTGCTGTCCTTGATTTCGTGGATGATCGACTTCATCTAGGCGATAAGAATTTTTAATTGATATGTAATTCCACCGTTGGATTATTACCTGCAAGAACAAAACAGTATAGATACCAATAAAGAGGACTAATCTGGTTGAGGAATACATAAGACGGTTAGATTATGGTCCTGGAACTTTCGCGGGGGAATCTCTGGTTGAAAATGAAAATGGTATTATTATGATCTATATTATAAATTCAACTCAGCATGATATAGAGTTGACAGTTCCTCCAGCTGAATTGAAAGAGTACGCTTAAGTACCCACTCAAGCGAGAACTTGCGAAAGTTTAAAAACAGTAGATGGGCAGAAAGTGTTGCCTTCAAGATTCGCAAATTTGTTAAAAATTATCGATTTAAAAAATTTACATTAGGAAGAAAAGTCGAGTCTTCTTTCCATCCTTTTAAAATGTTCATCTCAGTTCGTTTAACCTGGTGATAAATTAGGGTCAACAAGGGTAATTCATCATGAGGGATCATACGGGATCATAGGGATCATAGGAGATCATAGGGATCATACGGGATGAAATTCGTAGACGAAGAAATGATTTACTTACTTCAGGTATAATTCAACCTTCAATTCTGCCATATAATTCTCCCTTATTGATCGTTCCCAAAAAGTCAGATTCAAAGCGAAACAAAATGTGGAGAATGGTAATAGACTATCAAGCTATAAATGAGAAAAAGGTGGGTGATGCATATCTTCTACCAAATATAGTCGAAACATTAGATCAGTTAGGGAAAGCGAAATATTTTTCGATTATGGACCTTGCTTCGGGATTTTATCAGATTCCCATGAGTCCAGAATCAAGAGAGAAAACTGCTTTTACTACAGCTTACGGGCACCTGGAGTATCTCAGGATGACATTTAGGCTTCGTAATGCCCCAGCAACATTCCAAAGGCTGATGGACCAAGTTTTAACTAGTCTACAAAGTCTTGAATTGTTCGAGTATATGGACGACATAGTCGTGCATGTCTACTCTCGTGAGGAACACTCTAGAAAAATCAAAACTTTATTTGGACGATCAAAAACTGCAGGGTTGACACTTCAACCCGAAAACTATTATTTCTGAAAGCCTGAAATAATTTATTTGGGGCATTTAATTTCTCGAAAAGGTGTCAAGCCTGGCCCTAGAAAAATTGAGGCGGTAAAAAAAATTCCTGTTCCAAAAAACAAAAAAAAATGTCAAACAGTTTTTAGGACTTGTAGGGTTTTATAGGAAATTTATACCAGAACTTGCTAAGATAGAAAAACCTTTGACGTTACATTTCAAGAGTAAAGTAAAATTTCAATGGAATACTGAGCAACAATTGACTTTCGAGACGCCTCGAAACAAACTTTGTTCGCAGCCATTGCTTTAGTATCCAAATTTTTCGGAACCTTTTGTACTCACAAAAGATGCTTCAAATCACGCACTTGGAGGGGTATTAAGTCAAGGACTAATTGGTCAAGACTTGCCTATCCTTACGGGCGTAGTTTTACACTGGTGACAGACCACAAACCTTTGTTCTGGTTGCAGGGTCTGAAAGACCCTATTTCAAGACTAGCACGTTGGCGAATAAAGCTCAGTGAATATGACTATGTCATAGTTTATAAACCTGGGAAAATTAATCTAAATGAGGGTGCATTGTCGAGAAATCCACCGGATAGTGTTAGTTGCTTATCGTTTTCTTCTGTGGAGTCCAGTGCTTCCGCTATAGACCTGGATAAGCAGGAGCGTGCGTGCCTTGTTTCGACCGAGGAGAATGGATGGGAAGGCTATGAAGACGGTAATATTGATGGACTGTTGGAAAGAATGTTTGGCAAGTTTGAGACCCTCACCTTTGATAGCGCTATAGAAATCGAAAATCAAAATCAAATTTTGATGGTAAATATGGAATGTTTACGTGTTCAGGGTGACCTTGAAAAAACATTTGGACAAATGTCGGATTTGAGTTATAGTGGGGAAGCGAGCTACCAAGTTACGTCTTCCTTGTCAAATTCCTTAGGGGTCACTTGTGCGCTCAATGTAACAGAGAATGCCTATTACAAATCAGTCATCAGCCCTGAGTGGACGCCAAGGGAATACTTCGGTTTAAAACATGGAAATATTAATGACAGAGAAGTCATTGTATATGGCACGATAAATAAGACCATATTGGAGGGTTCGTGTTGTGCAAAATCTAACAGTCATAATTATATAAACAGTCCTGGAAATTCGAAGTGTGTTCAAATTGTTGACAAAACCTGTATATCCTACAGTAAGAATAAAGTGTTTATGGGTAAAGATCATATTGTTCATTTTGTTTCAGCAGATGGAAAAGATTCCTGCGAAACGAGCAAAGAATTAGTTGAGCACAATTTGTTATCAATGGATGATATAAAATATGAACACCCCCAGGTAGGTGATGTGGTGGTTTATGTAAAGAATAACCGGTATATCTTAAGCCTGGTTGTTAGAGTCAAGAAAGACGAACAGGTTTTTTTTAATAAAGTTTTGGAAGCAGTTATGGCTCTTTAAAAGGCTATGGGTAGCCTCAATGTTAAGGTAATTAAGGTTTAGAAAAATGAAAACCATCTGGGACAGCCAACTTGTCTAGACATAGAACAGATTTTTCAGCAACATTTTTCAGAATCTGAAACGATGATTATTGTTTCTGCGGGTAAAATTATTGTTCCACCAATAAATCAGAGAGATGAAATCACTAGGGATTTTAATGAATCAGTGGCAGGTGGTCACAAAGGGATGTCAAAAACATATTGGAGATTACGATCTCAACACTAATACTTATATCCTAACGATTCAGTGTAACTTTTCGAAGTATTCTGATGCAATACCGATGAAAAAAACTGATTTATTCATGATAGCACATGCTGTTGCCGAGCGATTCATCTCTCGGTATGGCTGTCCACAGGTGATACATACAGATCAAGGATCAAATCTTATTAGTCAGGTAATGAAGACTTTTTGTAAGATTTTTCGAATTTAAAAAATTCAGTCTATTGCCTATCATACCCAAAGTTTAGGGTCTCTTAGAAAGGAGTCATCATACTCTAATTAAATACCTGAGAAGTTTTGAAGGAGCTCAAAATTGGGATGAATGGTTGAGATTTGCTGTCTTCTCGTACAATTCCAGCGTCCATGAAGCAACAGGGTTTTCGCCTTACAGTCTGGTATTTAGGAAAGAAGCTAACATGCCGTCCAGTTTTGCTGCAAATCCACCAAAATCGAACGTATGTAAACTATTTGCAGGATCTTTTCCAAAGATTGGATTATTGTCAGTCACTAGCCCGAGAACGAATCCTAGAAGCAAAAGAAAGGTCAAAAGAATACTATGACAAAAATCAGAATCCAAAATATTTCAAACCAAGATAGAAAGTTTACTTAAAAATAGATAAACGAAACGATAAAAAATTCGACCCCTATTTTTATGAGCCGTATATAATAGAAAAAATGATAGAGCGAAATGCCTAAATTAGGCTAGCTCCTAATAAAACTAAAATTGTGCATGTTGATAAGTTGAAATTAAGTTCTTACTCATGCACCGATTAAATAAAGAAATCAGGAATAAGCAATGGAGCACTTCGAAACATTTAGGAACGAAGTCCTCGTAATTAATAATGAGGATTGCGGTCTTCACAAATGTCACAAGTGAATCTCCACTTCTTATAACTAGATTTTATTTGCCCAAAAAAATAACAGAAATACTTGAAATATTATTTCTAGGTTTTACTAATAAATGAAAAGGAACAAGCAAATCTTGAAAATTAAGGTAATTATTTAGAATTTATATAATTAACTGAATAATTAAGTTTGAAAAAAAACGTTAAAGATAACCTTTTAAGGGGTGAGAAAATGGACAATTATTGTAGAAATTGCCCAATTATTTTAAAAATTACCCAAGTGTAGAGCGGATTGTTTAAAAAGGTTAAACAAAAAGAGAAAATACAAAAATAATAACAAGAAAATAAAAAAAAGGTTATAGAGCTTTAGTTTTTTTTAATTAAAAAATCTTGTTTTAAATTGTATTAAATTGGTCATGTGGCATGCTTACAATTTTGATGACTATATAAGTCATAATTAAGTTGCCTTACCTGAAAAACCTGAAACAGAGGAATATTTTTTTCTTTTACACAAAGAAATAGTTCTTGAACAAAAAAACAAAAAAAGAAAGAACAAATTTTTTTTGTCAATAAATTTAATTCAACTTATCTGATCAGTCATTTCCATTCTTGATATTATGTGGGCTTATTTCCGTTGTTAGTATTTTGGGCAAATCTGAAAATTAAAGTTAGAATTATTAAACAGGAAACGAAAAATAAAATATGTATTGCGTGCGTGTACATTGTATATAATTTGAATTATTATAAATTCATAGGCTTTTTGGTCTTTACAGTTTCAACAGAACTTAAAATTCAAAAATATAATGTAGATAACAATTAAAAATTCAAAAATATCTAGTTTACAAAAAATTACAAATTTTTATACCTTGAAAATAATTAAAATTTAATCAGTACAAAACAGACATTAAGCTTTTATATCGGAATTCTAGATTAGAAATCGCTTGTTTGAAGGAATAAGAAGCGGAAAGCAATAAAAATTTTTTTTAAGTAACTTACCTACATTATAGCCGATGTCTAGTGATATAGGTCAGAGCGTATTCCTAGAGAAATCTCAAATTTATAAAGCTCCTAAAATTTCAAATTGGCACTGCAGTGACATTCGACACACGAGAGAAAACACTTGACAGTCTCAATGTGTCCTGTTATACGAATAAGCAGGGTAACTGAATAAGTTGAACCTAGGAAATCGGAGTAGTTGATTCAGAGCGATATTCACCAAACGCGTTTTCCATGATAAACACGAAACTAGACGCGGCTACAAACAAGGGTTCACACGATCTCACGTGACTTGTCATTCATAGCAACTTATGTTGTAAAGTTCCATTCATCCATAGGAACAAGATTTAAAGTGTTATGGACCGGTATAAATACAATTTTATAAATAAACCATATCTATTAAGTTAGAAAAGATTAAAAGTTGTCTGTAATTAATAACTTTTAAAATTAAGGGGGAAGGTGTAATGGGATGTGAAATTTAGGTACAAATCCCATTGCGCATGAACAAAGATGGCGCGTCGCGCGGGAGAACTTGAATTATTCTTTAAACTTCAAATTTCATTATTGACGTTTAAAGCAAGGTAAATGAGGTAATGAATGATAAAATTGTCTAAGATCAAGAAAAAAAGAGACACCTTGACATACTTCTCTTTTTCTGTCTAGGATATCATATCAGTAAAAAGATTAAAAAACTCCTGTATGGGAGCATCTTCAGAATTAGGTCAACCGATGACTCATAGATATAAATATAGTATCATAAATAGTTTTTTGGCGCCAGTTAGACCGGATGTAAAACGGACTTTAGTCTTATTTTATGTGAAAATTTCAGTCACCAAATGACTCATTTTCTGAGTCATAATCCGTAGGCAGAGTAAAATTACCTATTTTCGTATTGGTGAAATGTACGGAAAATTCCATGACGTCAGCAATTTAATTGGTCCAGACTAGAAAGAGAGGGAAATCTCCACCCAAATCGAAGTTCATAAAAAAGCTTGCACAGAGAGAAATCGCAGATATTTGTATCTACGAACCGCAATTACAACTTTAAATCTGCGGCTGTCAATTTCATAAATTGTACTTAAAATATTTTTGAGACTTACGTGATTTAATCAAATCTGAAAATAGAAAGCTTAAATTCTTAAACGTGAAGCGCGTCGATGCGTTCAGCTCTTGTTGATGCATAAAAAATTCTAAATTATTGTAAAGTCTAATTTGTAAAATAACAAATAAGATTATTTATGTGAAATTGGATTAAGTGTATTCGCTCAATGGATTATGTGTATTCGCTCATTGAATTATGTGCATTTAGTGTAAATCAACGAAGATTTTTAACTGATTATTGAATTGTGTTAAAAAATATAAGAATGAAGTGACAAGTTCAAATTGTGTTTTTATTTTCAAATCCTTATTAGTTCCATGGGTTTTGGTTGCAACCATCCAACGACAGCAAAGATTTTCTCTCTTCAACAAATCAACGTCAAGCTACAACAGAATTGAATTCTACGACAGCGCCAGGGACGTAACAAAAATAAAATTAACAAAAAGTCCTGTTATGGTTAGAAATGTTAATTTTATCATAATGAACACCCAGATAGCAAAATGCGCGCACAGTGCGACTCACGTGCGTCGCATGCATGCGGATTTTGTCGCACGCCGTTCACGCAAGAGATGACGTAACTACGTCCACATGCTGCAACAAAAATTAGTCTCGGTAGTGTGAATGGTACAACTACACAAGGTATCGTTTCCCTCGGACTTAGGGTACGAAACGTCACCTGCTGTCAATTGTTTTTACAGTTTTGTGCCAAAAACAACAAACAATAGTTTCGTACCCCAACTCCGAGCGAGATGGAACACCATCTTGAAATTAGGTGCAACCAAATTATACCCCAGATTTTTTACCGTGAAATCATTTGCGTCCCAGTTTTCCTCTGGAAAATCCGATAACATGAAAATAACTAGCACACACGAACGCAATGAATAGTAAACTCCGAACAACAACGTGAGAAAACGAGACGAGAAGTCGAGGAGTGTCGGGCGACGCAATGCAGCTGCGCCATTTTAGGTATTTCATATTGTGACGTCAGCTGACAAGATGTCTGCACGTTGAGGGCTAAGAAATGATACGAATTGCATAGCACGAAACTTAATTTCTTTTTATAACTGGAAAAAAAATTATTTTTCACCATAAGTGTATTTGGATATGATTTTTTATTTTTAAAAAGATATTTAATGAAATTAAATAATAAAATCGTTAAAATTTTTTTATCGACTTTATTATTTAATAGAATAGAATTTGAAAAATAAAAAAATAATGTCCAACTACACATATGGTAAAAAATTATTTTTTTAAGTAATTGAAAAAATAAAGGTAATAAAGTTGAATAAAGTATTATTTAACGACAGCGCTCGGTTTCAAATTTCAACTCTCTTATTTCCACTTGAAGATAAAACAAATAAATGTAATTCCATTGAAAATTAAATATGTATATTAAAATTTCTTAACAAATTTTCTAAGCTGTGCTCTTAAATTAGACTTTAAATTTTAAAAGAAGGAAGGAGCTAATAGGGGGCGGGCGGAGGCATGTCTCGTGTAAATTAAAAATACAAATTGTAGTTATGAAAATAAAAACTCTTTTAAAGTTGAAATGTACATTAAACTGCAATGCACATTAGATTTTACAATCATGCATTTAAACATTTTAATTTCCTAATTTATTCTTTTCGTAAAATGGGGAATATTTTAATTTTTATAAATACACCATTTTTACCATATTGATAATTTACATTATATGTTTTGCATTTAAAGTTTATCTCGGCGGCCATAGCGATTGTTTTTTCATCATCAGCCACGGACTGATTATTAGCTAATAATTAATAAATTCATTCATCAATAAACTGATTTTTATTATCATTATATAGCCCTCCTTCTCCAACAGGTACTCATAACCCGCGGTATTATGTATAAATAATGCCTCTCACAACGTGCGACATACATGCACCGCACACCATACCAATCACAAAGTGCGAGGCACATATGCCTGGCACGTGTGTGCCCCTCACAAAGCGCGACGCATGTGGCTTGCACTCTACAGGCACCATGTGCCTCGCATACCGTGCGTGTAACGTGCCCCGCACGCTTGCTATCTGGGCATATATAAAATTTATGTCGTGAAGATAACAATTATTTATTCAAACATGACAAGTTTGTCCTGAATCCCAAAAGTTTAGTGAAATGACATTTCGTAAAATGATATTTTGTAAAATCATTATTTACCGGATTGTTTCCAGTTAATCCGAGTTACTGACAATAAGCATAACCTTATTTTATAAAATGATTTGACGCAATGTTCTAAGTCAAAGCAGTATTTTTTGCTAAGAATTTCCGGATGAATAGCCATTCCGATGTGTACGCTAATCATCTAGAATTCTGGCCAAACCGCCTTTCCGAGATGGGTGGTCTATTCGTCCAGAATTCACGACTTCTAGACACAGAATACGTCAAAACGAACCATATTTTCAGATTCACCTTCAGATTGATTTTATACCGGGGGTGCCCTAGACTCAAGTGTCCGGACATGGCTGCATAAAAGTGAAAGAAAATCTGAAATTCTTTTTTCAAAAATCAGTTAAAGTTTTAGTTATCACTGTTCTCCTGTCGCGTCGCTAAACCCACCTTAGCGCTCTCTTCAATAACACTATGACTAGCTAAACAACACGGAAAATGACAGGGAAAACAACAGCCGAAAATAAAGATAGATAATACCTGTGAACAAAAATTTGTATAAAATCCTTCCGGATTTTATACCATAATCCAATGTTTTCTTCTGTCGGATCCTCGAGTATTCGTTGCCTTTAGTTATAATGCAATTATATGGAGGGCAAGGAACACTATGCATTATGTTCGAGATCGCTCAGTCCTTATATTCATAAAAGCTCACGATTTCACTTTGAAGAAGGACACTTAATTGATTCCTTACCAGAAAGTTTGTCCTAATATATAATAATAAAAATCACATCACTCGAAATGCATGCTCAAATAATCGATCAAGAAACACAAAGCAGCCGTCAATTTGGCTCTTGGAGCACCACAAAAATCGGCAATATCACCCATTGCCTCTTCGTGAGAAATCATGTTGCGCAATCACCTTAGTGTCACTTGCTGCGGTGTTCCAAGAGCCAACACCCTTGACGGCTGCTTTGTGTTTCTTTGTCGATTACTCGAGCATTCATTTTAACCTATAAAAATGTTATAATATGATACTATGATTTTTTATCTAGAAAATAATCTTTATTTATCAAATTAATTTCTTGTTGTCACTGACATCGTAATTCCTTATCAATGACAAAAGGGAAATTTATATTAAAGTTATTGACAGAAAGTCTTCGAAAAAACCATTATGTGTATTATAATAATTCTTTTCTATGTATATAAGTTTATCTACTCACTTTGCAATTACATAAAAATAACATTTTAATTTTTATTATTTGGAAAATAATATTTATTATTCAAATTAATTTTATTACACTCACTACATATTTCCTCATCAAATTATTAAAGAGAATTTATTCTAACACTTATTCAAGGCCATGCGAACGTAACCTCAACATTTTTGTTTACATTTTTTTCAAATCGAACTTATTAAAAATTTGGGAAATTAAATAAGAAGCACTAAGAAACTTGTGCCTGGTCCTACATTTTTATAATTGTGAAAAAGTAAAAAAAATTTCAGAAACAAACTTTTTTTATGATTGTAAAAATTTAAGACCGGACAAACGTTTCTTAGTGCTTCTTATTTCATTTCCCAAATTTTCAACTCAATATCGCGTTTCTTGTGAACGGAAGTTGTGTTTGAAAAAAATGGGAAAAAAATGTTTGAGGTTACGCTGACATATGTCAGAGCATAACCTCAAAATGAGGCCTTAAACAAATCTGCAAAAGATGTGATTTTTAAATGGAATATACAGTTTGAATTGAAACTCCCAACGTTTCACTCATCAGAACGTATTAAATTGTTACCAAATTTTAAAACGATTCAATATCATTGGTTTCATCCACATAATAACTCTATAAAAGTAATTAAACTGACTTCAAGTTACAAATTTAGTGTAAGGAATTAAATATTATTCATCTGCTCGAAACTTGTACTTGTCAGATAGCAATCAATTGACTTCAACTTTCGCCGTCACCTGATGCAATTCAATGGTATTGGTTTGCTCTCAATCATCACTCGCTGCAGAGAATTAAATTGTCTCCAATATTAGAGTTTGACTGACGATGTTAAACAGTATTAAGTTGACTTCAATTTCAATCGTCCAAATCATAATTAAAACGTGTTTTTCTGCTGAAATTTTGATCACATTAAATACAATTGAAATGATACACAATGCTTTTGCGATAAATGGTATTAAAATGCATATTTTAGAAATGCGATTGATTATGCATTAAAAAGTGTTGAAATTCTACGACATTTGTAAACATATTTATTGAATTCAATTTGAACCTTCTTACCGGGCTGGGTTAGGACACTAGCGATGGATGACTTCTTGGAAAAGTATAATTTTCTCCAAATGCGTGATACCTTTACATGTAAGTACTATTCAATATTTCACCTTGTTCCATTTGTTGACGCGTACATAACCTATCAATTTTAATGTCTACGTAGCTTGCAATTAATACAATAACGTAACAAATGTCATTTTGAATGATTATGTATTGTCTCAAAACACATAATAATATTCTTTTCTCGTTATGTGACATATGCATGTACTTTATTTTATTATTTAGCAAATGGTGTGCACGATGCTGAATTTTTTTCACTAGACAACGATCAAATATTGTCTATATTAAAAAATTATTCTGAACTCGTGATTAATTTTATCTCGAAATTCAATTTTCACAAGGGAATTATGCTACAAAGTAGTCTGCAAGATCCTAATATTTTACTAGAAGAAGTGTATGTAGACAGTTTTGTGAATAAAGCTTCAAATTGTTCTGAAATTGTTGAAAGTAGAGTTGATAACACAAGTGTAGCAGGTGATGTACTTCATTTTACTATTATCATAATCATTTATTGAAAACTGTGACAATTGACGCGCGAAAGTTCTTTCCGAGTTGTTTTTAATGTTTAAAATTTTCTGAAGTTCTTTTTTCTTTCTATTCATAATGATAAATAAATCGTACCTACATATTTCTAGATGAATTTACTTTCAAGGAAAACAAACTCTTTCACCTGCTAAATAGCAGTTTGCAAGGCCAAATAATCGTAGAGAAATACAAGATTTCAAAAACAGTTGATAATAATAAATTGAACGATATAGTCATTTTGAGTACTATAGAACAAAATTCAGTGACGTACAAGTAAGTTTTGTTGAAGTACATATCAAAGTATTAAGTATAAAAGAGAAGAGAATAAAATAAGGTAATTTTTCAAGTAAATATTTAATAATAATAATTGTACAGTATTATTTTTAAAATATTATCGAAATGGCGATTATTAAGATTATTATTGCTCTTTATTCCCCCATGCAATTATTTAGTAATATTTGGAAGTGTAGAAAAAGATTTAATTAAAAGTAAGAATATGCACATAGATATTATTACGATCTTTTAAAATATCCACTGAGATTGCACGTCTTTTTACTTGCATGATGCAACAGAAAAAGTTTGTGTTTTTTATTTATTTAACCTTTAGATTTAAGTGATTGATAACATTATTATTATGCATTTCTGGAAAAATGTGATATGTGTAGTTATTTTGGTTCTATTGCAAAAATTATAAGTATAATTTGTAAACTTAATTAACTATATAAAGATACTTCGTTCCTTATACTTCATAAAATGTTTTCATTCAGTTGTTTAAACGTTTTTCGTCAGCTGCGTAAAAATATATTTCTCTATTCAGGTATCATATCTTTAACAGATAAAAGATTTGAATTTTATACTATATTCTTTTTAATTTTCAAATAATTTGGAACATTTACCAGGATCAAGGCTAATCATTTTCCGCGACTGAGAGATTAAATAGTGGAATTGTTTCCTACAGAGGATAAA
>JAUELO010000339.1:111348-122268 GCA_032357855.1 Amphibolips quercusostensackenii
TCCCATATATATATATATATATATATATATATATATATATATACATATATAGCGAGGATTAATTAGGACTGTTAAGCTCTGACTTCCAAAGAGATCCCTTACAGGTTGCAAGCAGAGAAGATTTGTAAACCGACCCTGCAACTACAACTCTGTCGGTGAATCTCTGCAGAAAAAAACTCTGCTCAACTTCTTTTGGGGTCCTGAATATATATTCCTCATTCGATAACCGAAGTAGGGAGGGGGGTAGTGAAGTTGGCATGTTTACTACTGGGCAAGATAACAAACGTGTCTGCCAGGAGCGGTCGGAATGTTCTTTCTAGGATATTTAGTTGTCGACTCCAAAGAATCAATGCCTCCACTGAATTCGGGTTATACACTTTGCATGTACTAATACATTAATGATGGTTGTATAAATATTCTTGAGATTCAATGCTGATGAGGAAACAAAAGTTAAATTTGTGTTTTCTTGCACGTCTTAATAGAAGACTCTAAAATGTGTTGTTCGATACATTTAATAAACACGCGTAATAATTTTAAGCTTTGATAAAATAATATTAAACTTTCTCTAAATGCCTCAATAGTTCCATTTTACGTAAAATTTGTTTAATCTTTTGCTAATCAATTTTCTCCGTCTAGATGTTTTAAATGAGAATTCGAGGCTGATTTTTATAGCGACATGAGAATTGCACCGTTTTTGGGGTACTTTTGAGGATCGTTGTCTTTCTCTGCTTGAAATAGCATCGTTGAAAAAATGTAATCCTCTATTTCTAATTTCAGAGTTAAGTACGCCGTTCGATTTTTTTTGCTAATGACCGTCCTATTTCTGGCGTTTCTCGTGTCGGACCTTTTTCTTTTTCTAAAAGAAATCATTCTTCTATTGAACTACCTCTTCGTCACAGGTCCAGGTCACCTTCTGCCGAGCATCCTTCTCCTTCCAGGTCCATAATTCCAGCTATAAGGCTTCTTTCTCCTGACGGACATGGATGTGGAATTGGCAAACTTCTATTTATTCTTCTCACTTTCGTTATAAATCCGCAACGGATATTCGAACTTTAAAGATACACTTTTCCTGATGATAAGCCACTTGAACTTAGAAAAAAAAATAATGCATATTCGCCTATGCCAACCGGAGAAGAAATTGTATTATCAACATCCAATTATGATTTTTTCGCAATATTAAACAGTTTTAATGTTTTTGCTGGTATTTATACGTATGTTAGTTGCTATAAAAGGCGGGCAAAAAAAAGCGGCACGGTTACAGCATTGAATGAAGTAGAAGTTCAAGAAAGTCCAGTAGGTGTCAAACACCCAATAATGATGGGTTACAGAATAGAGCATATTGTAAACTTATCACTTTAATCAAGGATCTATATTAAGCTTTATTAAATATTATTTCAAGTTTAATAATCATAGAATTTCACTAGTTAAGAAGATTAAATGTGAATTATAATAATTATTATTTTGACTTTTACTAACATCATTGTTGCATTTCAAATTTATTTCAATAATATTAATTATCATTGTGAATTTCTCAACATTTTTGTGTATTGTATCCTATTCAGTATATTGTAACCAAAAGTACAAATTGGATCTAGTATTGGTAGGATATCAAAACTGGCTCTGATTACTTTTTTTATTTAACTTCATTAATAAAGAAAATTTAAGAATCAGAGTTTGTTCGTTTTCTCCAATATAACGTATATATTTTCACCCTTCAGAATCCTTAGTTGTAATTGAATTTTCCTGCCTAACAAGGTGGTTTTAAGCAGATGAAGTGCAAATTCGTTAAGGTAAAAATTCTATGTAGATCAAGGTTAAAACTTGTCAATTAAAATTTTTAAATATTTTTCTTGTCTTTTTTCATTTATTTATGAAGAGTTTCTAGGGCATGATAATCCTATAAGAATTATAAATTTTCTCGCAAGCTCACGTTTACTATCGCAACTCCATATAAATTAGGATAGTTTTTTGGACAACGGAAGCAAGAAGAGTCCAAGCGCATTTAGCTGGATGGGTTATTCCCCATTTAGAAAAGTAGTATATATACGAGCAAGATGTTGATGCACAGAAGTGAACTTTTTCCACCAAAAGTTGTTGATTTTATCTGTTCCTGGCGCTGAAAAGTAAAAGTTCGTAGTTCTAGCAATAACTTTAATCACTGCTTCAACAGTAATTACTGGACACTCTTTCACTGGACGCTGCAACCCTTGCCTTTGGGAAAAGTTACAGAAGAGTGATATTTCATAAGCGTCTTCATTTAGCTGGTAAGTATTTCCGTATACTGTCTCCTATAAAATTTGAATCTCTTCTCGACTGGGCTCATTTTCAATGGCATATTACGTTTTATGGAACAGACGAAAAGATCGAGACTTGTTACAATTGTTCAGTGTGTAATTTCCTTCACTTAAGTTTCGAGCAAGCGCCCTAACTTTTGGAGTGAATTTTTTATTTGTTGTCTCGCCGTTTCAATTTTAAACTAGAGCTGTGCAATAAGTTCGTCAGTCTTACTCGGGCGTACCGAAGTATCATTACTTTTACTATAGCTAAGCAGGGAGACCGTCTTCACGTGAACTACACAGTTCAGAGTCCAGAGATTAACATTTTTGGAGAGTAAATCGGGGAGAGCAGTATTAGCTTCAGCTAATTTGTGCATCATGAAAAAGACTATTCAATGGATATTTGATCTTCGAATTCGCATTTTAACATTATCGGCTATCTGCGAAATTGTATTTGTTGGGGCGGGAGGTACGTTTGCTGGAGGATTCTACCCTTCTCCTGGATGAAGGGCGTCATATCCATGTCAGCGTAAAAAAATACCTGATCTCTCTAATACTAAGGCGTTGACTAAGCATATTCCGGGTGCATGCTAACCCAATGGTCACGTAACCTTTGCATGAATACGCTTTGCGTCGGTGAGCTTCTCTGCCTGCAGGTAAGGATGTTCCTTCTGAGTTGATCCGATTATATAAAACGATGATCTGGCAATTGTTCCGGGCTATTGCCTAATCGTCGCTACGGTTCGGTCCTATTGTCACTTTCAACTGAACCATGGCCTCTATTTGAGTGATGCCTGTTGTGGGTAGCACCATGCGATACTATGTTACTGATATCTCTTATAAGGTCAGTCTTTACCATTGAGGCATACACTGACTTGTAGGAGATGTCATTAAAGTCTTCTGATTCGACAAAATAATCCCCTAGGTATTTGTTTCTAAGGCGCGCACGTTGCACAGTCACAAAGTATGTGATGAGCTGTCTCCTCATGAAAATCTAACTTTCAACAACGAGGGTTGTCTTTAATTTTCATTCTGATCCAGTATTTTCTTAGTCTGCAGTGTCCATTGAGTATATCTACTACTACTTTATTCTGCGTTCTTTTTGTACTGAAGAGTTCATTGTCCTCTAAGTACATGTACCATATATGAAATTCTTAGAATGTACGTTTTTTTTTGGTTTCTTTCCATTACATGCTCCTCTGAGCCATTTACTAAAGACTCCTTTCGCCGATGTGTATAAAATACCGCAGTAGGGTTCCCGGCCAAACGGGGTCTGTAAAGCTCCCATTCTAGCCCCTGTATCTTCTTCCTCATTACCAGACTAATCTGGAAGTAAACTCTTCAGCCATCCGCACCTAATTCGTATTGGCTCACAAAATTAGCGATAGTATGATCTTGTTATTTCCAGAATTATCTTTCCGCTCCACATGCTGTTCTAGTTTTAAATTTTTCCTTCAATTAAATTTGTTTCTAGATTATGCAAGAGGACGGACTGCATCAACCTCCACTTAATTTTCATGTTTACAAAAGTCGGACAATTGCGCATGCGAATTTACGAGGAAAGTTTTTAGTAACCGTTGCGAGAGAAGAAGGGATTAAATACGTAATTAAAAAAAAATTTGATTTGTATCCATTCAGAAAATCTTAGAGTTGATGGACAGCTTGAATGCTTAATACTAAATGTAGATAAAAACACGAACATACCAATGACTAACAACAATCATATGAATAAGCGCTTCAACGCAGATAATCTTTGAGACAAAACAGTCTTTCTACCAAGGCACAAAACGATGCCGAACAGAGAGTAGTTAATCAGCCACGAATTAATAATAGAGTTTATCCTCCTGCATTAGAAAAAAAACATTTATATGTGATAGATTAATGTATTTCAACAAGACCGATTTTCTTTTAAAGTGCTAAGAATTGTCCACCTAGCCTGTTCTTGGAATTTTGAAATTAGAGTAAAAATTAATATTTGAATACAAATTTTTTTTTCTGTACAATGAGCTTTAGATTTTTAGCTCTTCAGTCACAAGCTCAAAATCTCTAGGACAAAGAGAGAATAGGATATTCCATGAACAAATAAATGCATCCTTTAGTCCACGAAATACTATTAGGGATACTTAACTTTGTGTTACAAAAACGAGGCAGGCTTCTGCGAAAACGAGATCGGGGCTAAACATAAGAGGGCTAAACCATTAAAACTGAGTCTGTGCACTCTTTCAAGGCACCAAAGGAAAGGATGTTTTGACCTACGTCAATCAGATCATTTTAAAAAGGTTCGTCTGAGACCTCAAAAAATTGTACAGTTTGGGCTTCTGAAGACTAAACCCCTGAGTGACACAGCGTGAGGAATGAAACCAGAAGGATACAGATTGATTTAGTTCGCGTCTGTCATTTCAGGGTCAAGTTATCTTTTAATATTCAACCTGCAAATCAGTTTAGTAGTCTTCCTAGTTTTACTGACTAGAGGTTTGGTCCAATCCAGTAGCAAATGTAGCGAATGTTACCAGCCGCACGTTGTGAGGCACGCGCTCGGTGCTGCCCGATTCCTCGCACCTGCAACCGAACATGTAAGTACGATCTACACTATTTTTACTCTTTTTTATTCTTATTCTTGAGTACAGTTTCCCTCTTTCTCAGGGTTTTTTATTATTACCCGATCGGGGACTAATATTTTCATTTAGGGAAAAAGGAAATTCTCCCATCATTATTCATTTTTTCTTCATTTCGGAGTTCCAAAATTTGTCTTCTGTTTTACTGCTCTCTCAACTAACTAGATGCATTTCTCCTACATAATATTGCTGGTTTCTTCTTTCGGACTATTTATGCAAGGTCACAAAATTTCAAAATCACAAAAAAGTGCCGCTTTTATTTTCTTTTTATTTTTCTAGGTACCTAGGTACTTTACTTCTTCCAGCGTGAGAAAAACACTGAATCTGGCTTGACCCAGACTGGGCGGTCTGGTATCTAGTCTTGACGCTAACCAGACAGTCTGCCCTAGGCTTGGCCAGAAGTGAAGACTTTTGTTGGCGAACCCCAGGCCAGACCAGCTGGTCAGCCCCTGTCCATTCAGTCAGGTCTGAGCCAGGCTAGACCGTCTGGTTTGGCCTAATGTTTTTTATCTGAATAATCACTTCCTAATACAAGAAATCACATCTTTTGTAAAAAAAAATTAAATTTTCGATCAGCCGCACAGAGTGCGCCACGCGCCCGCCCGTGAGAGTCTTAAAGGCGCGCTTGCCGTTAGGTTAAAAAAATTAATTTTTCGTTCAAAGTGTGGATTATGCATTAAATTTTTCATTAAGAATTTATCTTCTTCAGTAGAAAACTCGACTAGTTCAACTACGTTTTTTCAACAAAAAAAAAAATATTTTCCTATATAAATAATGAATGGTCTACATCACCGATATTAATACTATTTGTTTAACTCACTTTTTTATGCATTTACATTCGCGTTTTATAGTATTAAATATGCCTTCATATCAACGTCTCAATTTAGTCAAAAAATTATATTTGAAAAAATGTGCTCTGTAAGCTCATTCAAGGATTTATTGTATCGATATAAATTAATTGCCACATTACATTACATTTACTTGGGAAAATAACTAAATTTTTCTCTATTACTCTGAAATCGCTGATGTGTCCAAATTTAATTTTGCTAATAACACGTATAAAAAAGTTTAAAGTCTAAAAAAGTATTATATTGCTTATGTAATTACAGGTTTCTCTCAAACATTAAGTACTGATAAGCAAAATTTTTTTTTATTGTGAAATCTCTGTTTATCCTCCTTCATGCGTTGTAAACGTGAAAAGGCAAAGAATTTCGTAATTTTCAGAAGAAAAAAATGAAAATTTTTCACATTATCATGCTTCAATTGTATCCGATAAAAATCTTGACATATATGAACTGTATTTAATCATAAAATTCACACATAATCCTTAAATGATGGACGGCGAGCCGCGACCTCTTTTCTGATTTATCAAAACGAAGTTTTGATTTTAGGAATTAGGTAACAGTCTGTAAACTTTTGGAACGAAATTTCAGAAACGCAAAAAAAAATAAATTCCGCGAAAGTTATATTTAAAAGAAAGTAATTATGAAGAGCTTCGCCTCTATCTCCTTTTGGTCTGATATTAAAATAGAGTAATTAGCTTGTAACAATACTTTAAAAAATTAAATTTTTAAGAAATTAAAAAACTGCAAAAATAAGTGAATAAATTTGCTGTTATTAACATTTTTTCTCTTTGCACTAAGATATTTTTATTTAGGAATTTTTTGTTTAACAAACATCATCAATTTTCAGTAAAATAGAGGGAAATTTTTTTGCTAGAGTAACAAGGTTTCTTAACTTTGGGCGGTGTAAAAATATCTCGAAACCCTGACGTATAACACAAATTTCGACAGTAGATTTATTTTTAGGAAATCAAAATCCTTCGGAAACACCTGGTTCAGTTTTTTGCTATAAAAAAAAGCTTAGTTTTTCGATCTGTTTTATGATTCCGCATTTTCCTTATAACGCAATGACGAGAAGTACATCTTATCAACAATGTTAATCCAAATTTTAATTTGTTTTTTTTTTAATTTTAAGTTTATAATATGAGTTGTGAAATCTTTCTTTAAAAGCCATATGAATAAGGACATAGATAGGACCTTCATTGTTTCTAGCAATTGAATTTCGACATTGTAGGACACTTGAAAACCTTTGCAATAATACAATGATGCAAGGCTGGATGGGCAGGAATAAAAAAGAAAAAACAACCTAACAAGAAGTCATGGAAATAAAACAATATGGATATAGAGGCAGAAAGACAGGGGAAGCTGGATGTGAAGGCATGGAAGTGAAGGAAGCTGGACAAGGGGATTTTGAAATAGATAAAGCTTAACGGGATGGAATGTCAGTTAGCAAGACTGAATATTGATCTATGTTCCTTCCACACCAACCCCTCAAAATTTCAAGATTCTGTGATCCTTGTTGCGGCTGTAACATTTGTTCGAAGCAGACCATATAATTGGAAATTATGTTGAGTGTAAAAGTGGAACAACGCATCAACGTAAAGTTCCTTGTAAAGCTTGGCAAAATGGCCTTAGAAACTTACGATTTTTCTAGGATTGCTTTATGGTATAACTTTTTATCTCGTACTCAAGTGTTTTAGTAGTTTAAAAAATTTAGGAAGAGATAGGAAGTGATTAAAAACGATCCTCGTCCTGGTCGTCCTCGGACATCGAAAACAGACGGTAACGTAAAAAAATTCGTAACATTGTTCAAAAAAATTTTTTTTAACGCTCCAGCAATTGCTGGGTCAGTGAATAGCGATAAAGAAACTGTTCGTCGAATTTTACATAAAAATTTACAAATGAGGAAATTCTGCGCTAAAATGGTGCCGAAACTGTTCATCCTTGAGCGAAAGAAGACCCGATTGAAAGCTTGTGGTAACATGCTGGAAAACATCGAAAATAACTTGCAGTTTTCAGAAAATGTAATAACTTATGACAAATCAGGGTTTTTTCAATATAATTCTGGAACTAAGCTCCAATCCATGCATCAGAAGAGTTTTAGTTCACCGAGACAAAAGAAAGCACGGATGAGCAAGTCCAAATTAACAGCAATAATGGATTTTTTTGATATCCGAGGAATCGTTCACATCAAATGAGAACCTGAAGGTCGAACTGTTAACCAGGAATACTATAAGCAGGTTTTGACAACCTTTTAGGAATGTGCAAGAAGAAGACCGAAAATGTCGAAAAACAGCTCATGGATTCTTCCTAATGACAACGCGCCGACACATAAAGCGATGTATATTTAGCAGTTTTTGTCATAAAAATTCCCGTATTTAAACATCCACCGTATTTGCCTAATCTAACCCCGTGTGGCTTTTTTTTATTCCTAAAGATCAAGGCTGTACTAAAAGGAACGAGATTTAAGTCCGTTGATGCAGTGAAAGAAAAAAAAGGTGCAGCTCATATACGACCTCACAGAAAAGGACGTTCAACATTCCTTGCAACAGTGGATGATTTGTACGATTTGGTGTATGGATCGGAAAGAACACTACGTTGTAAGGGATGATATATTCATTGAGTAATTTAAAAATAAAAATGTATATAGCATCAGGCCCGTTATTTAATAGCCATACCTCGTACATTATAAACAAAAGATAGCATGTCATTATATTTTTCCCGACAAATGCGGATCTTTTGATTGCGTATTATTTCATTTTTGTCCCTCTCAATTGTACGTAATAATGTCATAAATCTTTAGGCGTTCAAAAAATATGAGACGCTTTTTTCTTGTGATTTTGACCCCCCCCCCTCCCCTTCCACTTGTAAATAAGTAGCGCTCTTTGTGTAGCGTGTATATGTTACTTAAAAATGAGGGTAAACATCGCGTATAATAAACATATACGAATATTTGAACAAGCAGATTATGCAATTTTCGGACTTCAGCTTGGGAGAAAAAATGTTGCGAAATACCAATAATTTTGAAAGGCGAATGAGTTAGCGCCTGTTATTATATATACTGGGTCATTCTCGACAACAGATATTAGTTAGACTCTTATCGAAATTTTTTTACAAGTGTATTGATTTATTTCAAAAAAATGAGGACCCTGATTGGTTTCCTGTGTTGCATCTTAGCAATTTTTCCTTATACCATTGGTAAATATAATAATATATATACTAACCTTTTTTCAGTGCTAAGATTTTGGGGAGCAAGAATATTCCCGAAATTTCGCTTATCAACTCCCGTGTGAATAGAGCTGTCTTCATAACAGATAAAGATAACTTACGAAAGGAATTACATAAAATTACACAAATTCTAATACAGAACGACTACACAAAGTAAAGCATTGATAAAGCAATAAGAAAATTCACTTATAATAAGAAGTCAACACAATCTACTTACAAAAAAGAAAGAAAAACGACAACCATTCTACCCTACATCCAAGGTATCACATAAGAAATAGGAATCATTCTTAACAAACACATCCTTCAAGCCATATTTAGACCACCTGCGAAAATCAAACAACTTCTAAACAACCACAAAGATAGAAGGACACCTCTTAGTGATACTGGAGTATATAAAATCCCATGCTCCTGTGGAAAAGTCTATATTTGACAAATCGGGAGAGCAGTAAGCCAACGTGTAAAGAAACATGAAAGTGAAGTCCGACTAAAACTTTTTGCACAATCAGCACTAGCTAAGCATCATATCAAAACAGGATATAGCATTTTATTCGATAAAATAACGGACCTCTCAACGATGTGTTGAAGCAAACCTCTTCTACCAGAAGTTCTTGGTACCATCTGGTTCTGCAGCAGAGCAGTTCTTTGTGCCCCTAAGTACCTTCTTCTTCCTTTAGGGATCACGTGACCTTGTAGCTGGTGGCCTTGAGGGTCTTATCGGACGATATACCTAGCGAAGGCGCACTGGGGTGGGTTATAGCTGCTCTGGGAAACTGACGACTTAAGTCTGTGGAACCTAAACAAAAAAGCGATCATTCCAGGGAGTAATAGCAAAGCCTCCGGAAATATCGAGGGCGCGAGTTTTCATGCACCAAGGTTATGATGTTATTGCCGTGTCAAGGGTTAAATGGCACCAGCGTTCACAAATCCTTAAACACACAAACATGCCCCCCTCACCCGAGGTCGACAGGACGGTGTCATAAACGAGGTGTTTTAGCGGAAGCTTTCTGAAACCAGGTCGAATCCGTTAGTATGTAAAGACACTCCATACAAGTTTGGCCCTCCAGGAGGTGCTTTTTGTTTTTAAATTGATTTTAATTTGATTTTATATATTAGTTTCGCTGATCTTAATGTGTCTAGGATTTTGGTCATAAGTGAGATTAAATAAAGGTCCTTTTTTGTAACATTATTAAACCTCTATGAGATATGGGCAAAATCTGTAGTCTTGTTCTGGTTTTTTGGATCATTACTACAGGGTTTGACAATTCAAACAAGGGGGTTCTATTATATCCTGTTCTAATAATTTATCTGAAATTTGATAAATTATTTCTTTGATGTATGGGCTCACGCAGTAATATTGCTGTTTAATGGGATTGTGTAGCTGGACGCCAGTTTTGTATTTTTTTGGATGTGTAGCCTTATGTTTTTTTCCCAAATTGATTTTTATTTCATTTTCAATAAGTTTTCATAATTGGGATTGTTAGCTTTCGTTAAGCTCAACAATGTCCTTGCAAATTTTTGATTAGGAATTATTTTGTTACCCTATGTTTTCTAAATTACCCGAAATTTTATTTAGTTCAATCGTTTGATTCCTGAAATTAACCCATTGATTTCTGTTATCAGTTTTCGATATCTTATTGGTTTTTTTGAGATTCCTTTTCTTATTTTTTCCGATTAGTAATTTTTTCATTTTTCCCAAGATTTCTCGGTTTACTTGAACCAAGTGGGTCTTGTGTGTTTGAGTTGCCACTAGTGTCTTGGATGGGGAAGCTCTCTAGGGCTTAGAATGTGTTGCTTGTGGATATGCTTATGAAGCTTGGGATTTTTTTCGTAGGGTTTGTTGATGGAATTGGGTCGCTTTGTGTTTTAAGGGATTGGTTGGGATTGGTAGTTACTAGGGGGTTTGCGTTATCTTTTAACGTTGGACTATTTTTGTTACTTTCTCTAGTACATTTAAGGTTA
>JAUELO010000339.1:521918-538872 GCA_032357855.1 Amphibolips quercusostensackenii
TAAGACAAGTTCTTCATTTGCTTGCAGACCTTGTACAAGGTATTTGTTTCTAATGTGGATTTATTGAATTCCTTTCTCAGTTTGCCTTTTATTCTTATATAATTTTTTAACCTTTTAAAAAATCAGACAGGAAACATTTTGTTTGGTGGATTGCCTGGAAAAGCAAGGTTATACTTCTTAATTTCAATTATTATTTTATCGTGCAGATATGCACAAGTTTTTTTAGAATCTTGTATTTCATACAAGTTATCCCAATTATCTATTAAAGGTGATAAAAAAAAAGAAAATCTGAATCTTAACATGCATCTTCTATTTTTTTGATTCTTTTAGGATAAAAATGAACCTTCTGAAAGGTGGTATAAATCGGATAGTACTCAGAGGTCGCTTATCGTGAATTTGTCTGTTTTCAGCAGAAAAATTAATTTTTCTCAAAAACGGTCCATCATAACGCAAAATTGTGAAGAGTGTAAAAGATGTGTCTCATTAAAATGAGTATTTTTTGTACTATAGTTTCATTTAAATCATGCATAGTTTAAAAGATATATAAATAAGATTGTTATAAAGAAGCGGTTATCATCTATCGACGTACTAAGAGGTCTCAAATTCACATTTGTATTATCTTTAGGTCCTTAAAAACAATTCATGTAAACAAATTTTTTTAAGAATAGTAATTTTTCATATTTTTTAATTTCAAACATATCACGATTTGAAGGTCACTTTTTTTATGATATTTTACAACCTTTATAATCTTTTTTTCTTTTTCTTTCGATGTTGTGAGAAATTCTGCATAGCTTTCTGTGAAAGAATAGAAAGCCTTATTCACTCCTTACATTCGTTTTTTATATTCTTATTTCATTAATGTCAAAAATCGAGACCAGGCTATACTTATATGATGCATTATATTTATTATGGTCAATTTTTTTGGTAAGTTTTGTCAAAATCTAATAATTTTTGCCCTGTTCTCATTTATGCGTTCTGCTTGTTTTGTAAACGTCATGACTTGAGTTCGTATGTTTCTATTTTTCTATTTAGAAGTTCAACCTTCTTCCGAATTACGGATTCGAATACGAAAGTGTACAATACGAAAAAAATAAAATTGAAAGGTTGTTTAGCAGACCATTCCAGTCAAATCTACTAGAAAATGTTTTACTCAATGTATTTTATGTTTTACAAACATTGTTTTATGATCACTTGAATAGTTCCATCATCAACATTGTTCTATCATCATCATTTAAGAAAAAAACTATTACGGGAAGTGCGAAGTTATTGACTCTGGATTTATTAAACATATGGCGTCTAGCACTAATTTCGACGGCTCTTCAAGCTATTATTATCCGCAAGATACAAAATTTATTCCGAGAATACGCACAGGTTCAAATTAAATAAACCTAGAACTTTTTATAAATCACAAAAAGGTAAACATAATAATTTTGCTAAAAAAACTGAAATCTTAATTTGATGAAGCTGATGCAAGTGCTGTAAATTTGATTTAATACGTTAAAGACAAAAAATTTTTTAAAGATCAACGAGAAAATAGGTGTATGAAATTAAATATCGAAACTATAAAAAGTTTGATTATTTAAAAAAAAGAAGAGAGACTTTAGGATCTCTCAAGAAGTGACTGCGACTTTAGATCGGAATAACCTATCCAACAACAAATTTACAATGCTAGCTGCAGCAATTGCAAAGTCAGATGGTCAAAATTTGAACGATGCTCCATGCTCCATCTCCACTGTACAAAAAAAACGCTCTGCCTTTCGTCCAAATACAGATCAGAATGTAAAAGAAGAATTTGCTGCAATAAAAAAGCCTCCTATAATAATTTATTGGGACAGAAAAGGTGAGAGATAGTGCAAACAAGAAAAATACGAGAGGAAACGTTGAAAGGCTTTTAGTCGTAATTACTGGTTATAATGTTCATAAGATTCTTGATATTCCTAAATAGACTAATGCAACAGGTGAAATGACTGCAAAAGCAATTTTTACATCTCTTGATCCTTTAGAATGTGTTAAGCTACGTTAGATACAACTGCTTTTAATGCAGAAATAAAGAATGGTGCGTGTGTTCTTTCAAAATTATAAGTTAGCAAAAATTCACTAAATTTTAAACCATTAGACGATCCACGATTGAAATTACTACATATAAAGGAAATAAAACAGGATATTATAGAATTTTTAAACAATATTTTGTCAGGAAAAAACGGTTACTTGCCTCGAAAAGATTATCAGTAGATGGTAGAACTTTGTCTAATAATATTAGGAGTTTCAAATATCAAAAAGCAATATCACTTTATAGCTCCTGGAGCCTACTACTTAGATAGATGGATGGCGCAATTAAATTATTGTTTTAAGATTCACCTTTTCCAATATGAGTTCAAACTCACTGTCAGTGAGACAAAAAACTGACCAAGTTTTGCTCATTCGCATGCCTTTTTTATGTTAAGGCCTGGATTTCGTGCCCAATCGGCAGTGACGCCCCAGTCAATGATTTATTCCTTCATCGACATCATCTGTTGTACCTTGGATCTAAATGGGTTCCTCTGTTAAAATTCTGTGAGAAGGACTGGACTAACCGAGTTATTAAACTAGAAATGATTGATGATCTAGAAAGCACAGGAGTGCATAATCTTGTGGATTCTCTATCAATCTGTGCTTTGCGTTCTCTTTGAATAGATGTTAATTTTTTTTTTTAATACTGATCCTGAAGAGTGGGACACTAATCAGAGATTCGCAGATGCAAAACGTACTGCAAGTTCATTATAAGTTGTCAACGATTCCGCTAAGCGTTCTGTTGCTTTGATGTCTAAATTCAATAAATTTCTCACAAAATCGGAAGTAGAAAAGCAAAAGATTAAAAAAGTTGTGGAAGATCATAGAAAAAAAGTTCCAGATGTTTGAAAACTGACACTAAGGAAATCATATCATCAACAAACCTAAGGTGTTCATTGTTCTCTTTAGTTATATTCATTACAAAAATTGTTATGTACTTTTTAAAGTATTGCCTTTTGGATTGTAAAATATATTAAATTAAAAATATTAAAATTAATAGTTTTGACAAATTTATTTAAATGAAATGTTTTAAGGCCCTAAACATAATTTCAATGTAAAGTAAAGACCTTGCAGCAAGTGGAGTAAATGATTTAAGCTTCTTTGTAACAATTTTCTTCATATACTCTTCAACTATGCATTATTTCAATAACTTTCGTGGACAAGAAATACTCATTTTGATGAGCCGCATCCTTTATATTTCATATGATTTTGCGTTATGGTCTGCCGTTTTCGAGAAAAATTAATTTTTCTGTGAAAAACAGATAAATTTACGATGAGCGATCTTTAAATAGCATTCGATTTATTTCTTTTACCAGATTATTTATTTTCAACCTAAAAGGAACAAAAGAGTCGAAGATGCAAGTTGAGATTCGGATTTCCTTTTTTTATGAACATCCCTATAATCCATAGCAAGATTAAAATAAAAATTCACATAATTGCCTATACTCAAATTAAAATTGTCTTTCCTAATCATCTTAAGAATAACATTTTTTGTGAAAACGCATTTGCAGTTATTAATTAACATTGGGTGGTGATAATCTTTCAGAACCATTACATCATCACCATTCACTAAAGAGCAAGTTATGTTAAAAAATATTAAACCTAGAACAGTTTTTATTTTTATTACGTATGAAGTCATGTTGGTGTATTGCAACAATTGAGCTAATTCCATTAAGTAATATTTATTACCTTCTTCATCCATAATGTGTCCCCTAAGGGTTTACATGACCTCCTTTTCTTACAAGACCATCTACAACTTTATGTCAACTTATCTTTACTATTTATAATTATTTAGAACTATTTACATCAATACTTACTTCTAGATCCTTACGTCTATATTATATATATGTCGAAAGAGTGAGCACGTAATCGAAAGCGAGAGCGTGAGATTGAGCGAGTAAGAGCTAGTAAGTGAGAGCAAGCGCATACGCAACTTAATCTACTTATACTACTATATAATAGTTACTTACAGATTTTAACGCTTCTAGTCTATACGATTTTCGCTTCCTTTTACTTACACTTCTTTAATATCTTATTCTCATCTTACCATTTTTTCCACATCTTTTCTTTCATCTTCTCTTATTCGCCCCCTTAGCCCCCTTAACCTTCTTAATTCACTCCTTACACATTCCATCCTCCCCAAAAATCTTTACCACAATCTCTTGACAACTTCCTTGATCTTTTATTTCTTTTCTACAACCTTCCCATACATGCTTTTATGTTTCCTCCTGACATTCACATATTCTACACTTTCCGCTCTCTTTCTTTTCCCAATTAATTTCCTCCCTTACCTCGTTTCCTAATCTAAATCTTGCAATTCTAGTCAATCTTCTTTCTCCCCATTTCTTATTTAAATACTTTAAACTTTTTTGCTTTCTTATCATCTTATAATATTTATTATATTTTGATTCCTTAATCATTTTCCACCTTTTCATTAATTGTCTTTTCCTGTCTCTTTTCTCTAATTCTTTATAATATACTTCAATTCCCTCGCCTATATCTCTAGCACTAAAAAACTTCTTTTTTTCTTCTTTTTATCTTGTTATTTCTACCGCTCCTTTTCTATTTTCTTTTACCTCATTTAAACACCTTTTTGCTAATTTTCCTTCCTTTCTCTTTTTTAATTTCGCCTAGAATTGCCATGCCTTCTTTTCCGCTCTTGTACTTGATTTATCTCTTTGCGCTTCATCTCTCACCATATATTTAGGTGTCCTTCAGTCTACCCCTAGCATTCACCTTATATACCTTTTTTGTAAACTCTCGATCTCTCTCCTTTTCTTCCATTTCTTTGTTTCTGCTCCATAACCTAATACAGGCCATACCAGCGTGTCAAACAACCACATTCTCCTTATTTAATTTTTTTTTAACCTCTTTTTTCCTTTTCCCCATATCTGTTCTATTACCCCTGCCGCTTTTTCATCCTTTCTCTTATATAAGCTGTATGGTATTTATTTGTTTTCAAGGTATATTTCAAATATTTAAACTCTCTTACTTCTTCTTACTCTACTCCCTTCCATCTCATAATCCATTCTTTCTTTCTTACCCCTCCTTTTCTAAACCTCATAATCTTTGTCTTTTCTACACTGAAATTCAATTTTTCCCTATTTAAGTATTTCTTTAGTCCTGTTATTAAGCCCGCCATCCCTTCTTTATCATCTGCCATCAACACTATTTCGTCTGCATATTCCAGCGTATACATCTTTTTTCCTTACATCCTGACTAATCCTCATCCCTTTTTCTTCATTTTGTCTTACAAGTCTGAGATTAATTTATTAAATATAAATGGGCTTAGAGGACAACCTTGCGTTGCTTTTCTTACTAACCAGAAGCTATCCCCTACTTGTTCTCCTACCTATACCCTGCTTTCTGTCTCTCTTAAAAATTTTCTGATACCCTTTTTACCAAGCCTCTTCTTATTATTCCCTTTTTCATTGTAACTTTTTCCATCTCGACTTAATCCCAGTAGTCAAACGCCTCTATTAAGTCTACAAACATTGCCATCATTGGTCATTTCTCCCTTAAATTCCTTTTATTTATCAGATAATTCAGAACATATATGTTGTCCATCACCCTCATTTCTTTTTTAAACTCGTTCTGATTCGGTGGCACTACCTTTTTTTCTTTAAATTCTTTACTAAATCTCTTTGACAAAACTGTTACATATACCTTATACAATTTTGGCATCAGCGTAACTCCCCTATAATCTTTAACCTTCTTCCCTTTGCCCTTCTTCACTATGGGTATCACTACTCCTTCTTTTCATAACCCTGGTCACCTTTTTCCTTTCTATACTTTATCGAACATTATCCACGCCCATCGCTCTAGTTCTGTCCCCCATATTTCCAGACTTCATTTGAAATCTCATCTATTCTAGGGGTCTGTCCATCTTTCACTATTCCTAACACCTTGACTATTTTTCCCCTTGTTATGTCCTTTTTTCATCTGTTTACGTACCATATTGTCCGCCTTTTATAACTTTTCTTTGCATCCCCCCCTAGCAAATCCATAAATTATTTGTTTCATTCTTCCATCTCAATATCCTGATTTACTCTTTTTTTTCTCTCTATTTATTTCCTTCCAAACCTCTTCTTTTGTCCTAGCTTTCTCCAACTCTTCTTTAAAACTTTTTTTTTCTTTTCTTTCTTTTGATCACACAACTCAGTATACTTCTTCTTTTTTCTTCTTTATTTCCTTCCACCACGCTTCCCTTTTCTCTATTTTCCTAATTCCTTTCTGACCTCCTACTTTTTCTTTTTACATTCTTCATCCAATCTACTTCTATTCCCGCCTTCACTAACTTCTTCGTTGCTTTGACTATCTAATACCCTTTTTATTTCTTTTATGATTAACTTTATTTTCTTGTTTACATTTTCCTCTCCCATTTTGATATTTCTGCCCTTTTCTTTAAACTTTGTTACTCCTTTCCTTGACTAATTTTGTTTTCCTGCTCTTTTTACCTTTGTTTTTTTTATCCATATTGTTCTTACTTTTTTCTCCCTCTAATGTCACTATTAGCAGAAAGATTCTCTCTTACCTTATCGTCTACTATTACATAACCAATTACTGTTCCATTTTCTCCTTCTGAGCGTGTATATTCTTCTTTCTCATTCCCTTCTATATTTCCGCATAAGATAATTATCCCATCTCCTTTAAACACTTTAACAATTTTTTTCCCTTATTAAGTATCTTGTTTTTAGAATTT
The DNA here is from genome assembly GCA_032357855.1 of Amphibolips quercusostensackenii. Lineage (NCBI taxonomy): Eukaryota > Metazoa > Arthropoda > Insecta > Hymenoptera > Cynipidae > Amphibolips > Amphibolips quercusostensackenii. The sequence goes on from JAUELO010000339.1 coordinate 528,670, forward strand.
TTTTCCTTTCTCCTCCCTGTTCATCCCTTCCTCTGTTTTCCTTTTTGTATTGAAATCTCTCTCTATTATAAGCCTAATCTCTTACTCATTTTCTTTCATCAATTCTTTTATCTTCTTTAATTTCTCTTGCATATCACCGTTTACATACACCCCTACTATCTTCCACCTAGTTTTTCACATTTCTACTTCTTCCAATATTAATCCCTCTTTTTGTTTCTACATGTCTTTCTTATCCGTCCCTGTTTTGCATTCTTTCCTTTCTCCCATCACTATTTCTCTCATTGCTCTGCCTTCTTTATTCTTCCTCTTTGCGTTTTGCATCTGCTATTTATAACCTCTTGGTAGCATTTCACTTACTCTTACTCATCCCTTTTTATCTAGCCACGTCTCCATTATTACTATTACATCCCATTGTGACAAATTGTTCATAAACTCCCTATCCTTTCTCTCTTAGCCTGCTATATAACAGTAACATATCCGCAATTCTTTCCTTCTCTATTTCTCGTCTCTTTTAGTTTTTTACTATTTTTTGTTCACCCATATCCTGTTTCTTTCTCTTCTAGTTTTCCGTCATTGCATTTTTTACTAACTCTTTACTTTCTTCATCCCAATCCTACCATACACCATATATTTGTATTCTTTTATACTTAACGCATGTTCTTTTTACATTACTTTTTTTCTCTTCTGCTATTTTTCTCAACTGATACTTCATATTTCTTTCTACCCATGTTAAATGATCCTCTATCCTCTTTGATCTTTCATATAAAGCCCTTTTTTTTAAATCACTTCCCTTTTATGTTCCCATTACTTAAGTTTCACTAATATTATAACCTCTTCTCTTCGCGTTTTCCTTTCTACACTTCGCATTTCCTCTATCTTTACCTCAGCATCTATTCTTATTAGCACATCTTCAACTCCCTGCCTTAGTTCCTTCCCCTCCAATCTCAGACCCTTTATCACTATGTTTCTTTTTCTTTCATATCTCTCTTTACTTTCTATTTCTCTTTCTATTTCTTTTCGCCTTTCCCTATTCTCATTCTTGCTCTCCCCACTACCAGACTCCCGGGTTGACTTTTCAATCTTTATAATCCTACTTTATAACTGTGCTACCTTACTACTAGGTTTTTTTTGTTTTTATAATCTTTGTTCTAAGTTCTTGTTTCATTTCCTTTCCTTTTTCCTTCTGCCTTTTTTTGTTCATCTGCATTAGCTCTATTATCATTTTACGCATTTCGTCTACTTTTAAATTTTTATTTTCTCTCCGCTCTCTAGGTTCAAAATTGTTTTCCTCTTTCTTCTTGTCTCTCTCCCCCGCTTCCTTCTGCTCTCTGGCTTCAATCTGTCCTTTTCTATCGTTTTTTTATATTTTTTCTCCTTTTTTCCTCACGCTTTGGTGTACAGAAGACTTCCTCGTCTGAGTCCTCTTTATCAATGAAAACTGTTTTAAGGTATTCTCGAATGACACGTTACGTAACTTGCGTAACTTCTGTCGCCACTGTACTACCGCTCTCTGCTACCTTAAATTCTTTCGTACCTCTCTCTACCTATCCTGCCCTGTCTTCGCAACTGGGTTGCACTGGTCTTTCCACCCTTCTTTTCGCGGAAAGCACACCAACCTAACCTTTTAGGCCACACAAAGCAAACTCTATCGCTCACAATATCAATTACTTCTTTACTTTTATTATCTTTAACAGCAATCTTTCAATCACAAACCCTTTTATCACACTCTGACCATTAACTTGCCTCAAATCTCACTGCAGTTTACCAAAACCAGTACCACACAAACACCGCTACCAAACACTTTTATGACGGAAATGGAAGCTAATATTTGTTACCTAGACCTGGTAATTCCGCCAGAAATATAACTTATTCATTGATTTCCAAAATAGGTAGAATGTATGTTATAACATCTATTATAGAAAAACAACCATCAGTGATTTCGAAAGGAATAATATTTATATTAAAAAATAAAACTTTTATTTTCAAAACATCCATTTCTTTAGACTTTATAGACGTATCTAAAGCCATGACACCCCCCCCCTTGCTCCACCAATCCTTCCCTACCTCTTATCACGCTAGAAAAAGCTCTTACCTTCAAATAATTCACTTAACAAAAATCTTGAGCTTAACCACGTTTCGGTGCTAAGGTTTTTGACACAGGTAATCTACGGAATTTATAACTTTTTGATGGTTCTGCTGTATTCTGCCAATTCAACGTTTTTTAATTCGTCAGTACACACTTTAAGGTTAGGATCCTACGAAAAAACTTCAATTGGAAAAATTTTATGCTTCACGCAAAAGCTTTCTGAGTAAATTTTTACACCTTGATTTTCCGACTCCATGACTTAACTCCACAAACACATTTATGTATCAAATTCAAAAAAGACAGTCATAAGAACAATATAATTCGAGAGCACACCACAATCGATCATAACAACATCATGGTTCACAATCTACTAATCTACACTATCTACTTTTGAAATATTTTAAAACTATTTCATGAATCTTTGTTTGTGAAATCTTTCGGAAACTTTTGAAATCTGGTGTACACTAAAAAACCAAGTGGTCAACGTGCCGAAGAATCCGTACTATGCCAATGGCTCATTCTAATTCTGAAACTAAATGAACATTTAAATTTCCCACTAATAATTTTATAACTAGATTGTCATGCGCACGCTTGTAGCGCCCGCCTATGTCAATTTTTGATACAAAAAAATGTTAAAATTTTTAATTGTAAACAATTATAAATTTGTAAATAAGCTTATGTTTTCTAAATAGGATCAGTATTTGAATTGGTTTTAAAACGGTACATTTTTCTTCTAATCAATGTATTTTCTACATTTGAATAATATTGAAAATAGCTGAAATATTATATAATATATAAAATGTTATTTTTGTATCCTTTTTTTGTATCTTTATTTCAAAGAAAAATAGAATAGTTAAATCTGCAGTTAAAAAGTTAATTAAAAAAAGCAATTTGCCATAAAATAGTTAAATTTTCAACCAAAGAAATGGAGTTTTAAATAATGAAGTGAATTTTCAACAGAAAGGATCAACTGTCAAATAAGGAATTGAATTTTGAATCAAAGAAATGGCTTTTAATAATAAAATGAATTTTTAGAACAAAAGTTTAAATTTTAACCAAGTAATTTAATTTCTAATCAACAAAAATTATTTTTTCAAAAAAAGACGAGCTTACAATAAAACACATACATTTTTAACCAAACTGTTAAATTTTTCAACTGAAAACGATCAATTTTCAGCAAAAAATTTAATACTTCTATTGAAAGTTACCCAAATTAATTTAAAACGAAACATTTGGGAAGAATAGTTGAATTTTTCATCATAATGATGGATCTGCAAATAATACATTAAATTCTTAACAAACTAGTGTAATTTTCAACCGCGTACTAATTAAATTTTGACATAAAAAGATTAAATTTCTATCAAATAACATAAATTTACAATAAAATACATATGTTATCAACTAATTTTTTTTAATTTTTAGCCAAAAATAAATTAATAAAATTTTTTATAAAAAAAATTATTTTAAGAGAAAGAGGAATTTCAAACAAAGTAGTTGAATTTTTAGCCAGAATCGGCTCTTTATATAATAGAATGCGTTTGTAACAAAGAAGTTCAATCTTTAACTAAGTAATTCAATTTTCAACCAAAAAAATGGATTCTTCACTAAAAATAAAAAACTTACAATAAGAAACATACATTTTTACCAAAATGTTTACTTTTTAACTAAAGGTGATTAATTCTTAACTAAGAATATAATAATCAAATTTTAATGTATAAAAATTAATTTTTTTTAAATAAAAAGGATTAGTTGATTTGTTTCAGAACGATGGCTCATTAAATAATACAGTTCATTTTTAACAAAGAAGTTAAATTTTCAAACAAACAGTAACTAAATTTTTCATCAATTTTTGACGAAATTGTTGAATTTTTAACTAAAAACGATTAATTTTAAGCAAAGACAAAATAATGCTATTTTTTGTTGAAAAATTGAAAAAAAAATCAAAAAAAGTATTTGAATTTTCAACCAAAGAGTTGGATTTCAAGGCAATGAAATAAATTTCTAACAAGAAAGTTAAATTTTCCACCAAGTAGTAACTGCTTTTTCAACCAAGAAGATTAATTTTCTACCAAAAAAGATAAATTTTCAATGAAATCTGTAGACTTCTTACCAAATTGTAGATTTTTTATTCTAAAATAAAAGAATGAAATTTTAATTTAAAAAATAATAATAAAGAAAAATAAATCTATGAAAGTGGTTGAAATTTTCAGCAAGAACGATAGCTCTTCAAATAATACAATGAATTTCTAACAAGGCATTTTAATATCAATCAAGAAGAATAATTTTTCACCAAAAAAGTCAAACTTACCACGAAATTCATCAATTTTCAAAGAAATTGGTGGATTTTCAATTAGAACAGATCAATTTTTAATGAAGACAAAATAATTAAATTTTTTGGTAAAAAATTAAAAATAACTGTGAATTTGATCTCAAGCGTTTCCACTTTATTTATGGTGCTTATTTCACGAGCACTTTGCTTCCCGTTAGCAAATATATTTGTTTTCTCATAGAGGAAGCATTAGTGATTTTTTAAATAATAAAAAAGCTAAATTTTTTATTTTAAACAATTTAAGGATAGAAATTCACAACAAATACAAAATTACAAAATAATACAAAAAATTTTCCAAACACAATGACGAATTAGACCAATCAAATTTTGTATTTGAAATGGTAATTTTTCGAGTTGGGAAAGGGAAGGAAAAAATTCTGTCGCACCCTATCCCTTTCTAAGCTTTATGATTGTTTTACAAAAATTGTCATTATTATTATATTTGAAAATTTATGATTAAAAAGTCTTTTCTATTCATGCATCAACTTTGAATTATATTTATCAAAGAGTTTTTCTGTTTACAACAGATGTTTCTGTGAAGCGTATTTATAATGATATTAATATTATCATTGATAAAAATTATAATAATAAATAATGAGTTGCATTAATATTATAGGTCAATTGATTTGCCTCAAATCAAAGAATATTTTCCGTTATTGCATCAATTTTGGATTATATTAATGAAAAAAATTTTACTATAAAAAACCGTTTTTTCAAATGTTATGTATCACCATAGCTTTACTAATCTTCAATAAAATGTATCTTAAATATGAGTCAATCGTTTCGTCTTAAATAAACACATCTTTTCTCTTCTCACATCAACTTAAAATTATGCGTCTGAATAAATTTTTAATATAATATAAATGACGATAACTTTTTTATTGGTTAATGAAATGTATTAATATTATTGGTCAATCGCTTTGTCTTAAGCTAAGAAATCTTTTATGTCCTTGCATCAATTTTGAATTATGTTATTGAAAAATATTTTAATATAAAAACCCGTATTTTCAAATTTCATGCATTACCATAGCTTTCTTACTCTTCAATAAAATGTATCAACATTATAGGTCAATCGATTCGTCTCAAATTAACACATCTTTTCTATTTTCACATCAACTTGAAACAATGAGAATAAGAGAAACTTTTTAATGAAAATCGATTTTGAATATAATATAAATGACTATAACTTTTTTACTCTTTGATAAAATGTAATAATATTATGGGTCAGTCGATTCGTCTCGAGCCAAAGAATCGTTGATGTTCCTGCATCAACTTTGAATTATGTTAATAAAAGAAGTTTGACTATTAAAAACCGTAGTTTTAAATTGTGTGCATGACCATAGCTTCCTAACTCTTCAATAAAATGTATCAACATTATAGGTCAAACGATTTGTTTTGAATAAGCATATTTTTTTCTATTCTCACATTAACTTTAAATTATGAGAATGAGAGAATTTTTACATTACAAATCGATTTTTAAAATAATATAAATAGCGATAACTTACTTACTCTTCAATAAAATGTATTAATTTATAGGTCAATCCATTTGTCTCGAACCAAGAAATCTTTTATAGTCTTGCATCAACTTTGAATTATGTTAATGAAAATAGTTTCACAATGAAAAGCCGATTTTTAAAGTATTATAAAGTGCTAGGCAAAAATGCAATCGATATTTTTAGAATATTTTTAGAATAAGCGTTTAATTAAATAAATTAAAATTTTTTCGAAAATGTCACCATTACAAAGCATCCTCTATAAGGAAGCAAAAAATAAATAAATCTAAAAAAGTAGTTAAATTTTAAAATAATAAATATAAAATATAAATATATATAATAATAATATAAATATAATATAAATAATATAAATATATATATATATATATGTATAATATAAATGTAAAAAATATAAATTTCTGACTAAATTGTAAAATTATCAACCAAAAATAGAAAAATAAAATTTTAAGGTAAAAAAATTAATGAAAATAAAAATATCTAAAAAAGTAGTTGAATTTTCGGCAAAAGCGATAGCTTTTCAAATAATAAAATGAATTTTCAACAAAGTAGTTTAATTTTAAATTAAAAAGATTAATTTTATACCCAAAAAGTCAAAATTACAATAAAATGTGTTAATTTTTAACAAAATTGTTAAATTTTTAACTAAAAATGATCAATTTTAAGCAAAGACAAAATAATGAAATTTTTTGTTGAAAAATTAATAAAAAATAAATTAATCTGAAAAATAAATTGAATTTTCAAAAAGAGAGTTAGATTATCAAATGATAAAATAAATTACTAATGGAGAAGTTACATTTTTCACCAAGTAGTAACTGCATTTGCAACTAAGAAGATTCATTTTCTACGAAAAAAAGACAAATTTACAATAAAATATGTAGACTTCTAACCAAATTGTAAAATTATTAACGAAGAATAGAAGAATGAAATTTCAAGCTAAAAAATTAATAAAAATAAGTAAATCTAAAAAAGTTGTTAAATTTTCCACCAGAGAGTTAGATTCTTAAATAATAAAAGATATTTTTTCTGATAAAGAAGTTTCATTTTCCACTAAGTAGTAACTGCATTTGCAACCAAGAAGATTAATTTTCTACCGAGAAGGATAAATTGACAATAAAATATATGAATTCCTAACTAAACTTTAAATTTTTCAACCGAAAATAGAAGATTTGAATTTTAAGTTGAAGAAATTTAAAAAAATAAATAAATTTGAAAAAGTAGTTGAATTTTCAGCAAGAGCGATAGCTCTTAAAAAAACAAAATTAACTTTTAACAAAGAAGTTGAAGTTATAACCTAGTAGTAACTGAATTTTCAGTCATAAAGATTAACTTACTACCAAAACAGATAAACTCTCAATAAAATATATACTTTTTTAATCAAATTGGTGAATTTTCAGGAAGAGCAATGGCTCTTTAAATAACAAAATAAATTTTTAACAAAGAAGTTAAATTTTTAATCCAGAAGATATATATAAATAATAAATATAATATATAATAAATAAATAATTATGAATAATATATATATATACATATATATTATATATATAATAATCAATAATAAATAAATAATAAAAAAATAAAATAATAAGATATATATAAATAATAAAATTTAACAATTTTTAACGAAATTGTTTAACTTTTAACTAAAAACTATGAATTTCAACCAAAGACAGAATCATACAAGTTTTGGTTAAAAAAATAATAAAACTGAATGAATCTAAAAAAAATGTTGAATTTTTAACGAGAGAGATGGTTTTTCTAAATAATAAAATGATTTTTCAACAAATAATTTAACTCTTCCACCAAGTAGTTATTGCATTTTCAACTAAGAAAATTAATTTTCTACCAAAAAAGATAAATTTACAATAAACTGTATGCACTTTCAGCCAAATTGTAGAATTTTTAACTGAAAATAGAGGAATGAAATTTTTAGATACAAAATTATTTTTTAAGAAACACTTTAAAAAAAATAGTTGAGTTTTCAACAAGAGCGATAGCTCTTCAAATAATAAAAAAAATTTATGACAAAGAAGTTAAAGTTTCAACCAAGTAGTGATTAAATTTTTAACCATGAATATTAATTTTCTATAAAAAAAGATGAATTTACAATAAAATATATAAATTTCTAACAAAGTTGTTGAATTTTTAACCAGAAATAAAAGAATTAAATTTTTTTTAAAACAATTATTTGAACAAAAAAGAATTTTCAAAAAATAGTTGAATTTTCAACAAGAGCAATGGCTCTTTAAATAATAAAATGAATTTTTACAAAAAAGTTAAATTTTTAGCCAAGTAGTAACTGAATTTTCAACCATAAATATTAATTTTCTACCAAAGAAGATAAATTTACAATAAAATTATTAATTTTTATCAAAGTTGTTGAATTTTTAACAAAAAATAAAAAAATGAAATTTTAAGTTGAAGGAATTTGTTAAAAAGAAAACGATTTTCAACAAAATACACTAGAAGCGCGATTTAAGAACAGTTTCGAGGTTTGCCTGCACATCACCTTGATCCTAAATCGGGGTAATTAAACGTAAACAGTCAGAGCCGTTTAAACCATTTCTGTTGAATTTTTCTAAGGTGAAGTGAAAATGGGTTTTTCACAAAAGATGATTATTTAGGATTTTCGTCCGTTTTTAACTAAAGGAAAAGGGATTTTTTTTAATTCACAAAGAAATGTATTCCTAAAAGTACTTAAATTTTTCTTAAATTTAGTTAAATTTTGGGCCTTCAAAATAATTTATCCACACAATACTGAAACAAGAGGTTCTATGCAAATTTTTTGTTCAAGAATTAATAAAAGTGTGAGATAAAAACAGTTTACAGGTTATTTAAGTAAATGTCTTGACCCAATTCTTCAATTGGTAACAATAATAGGTCAAACACTAATTCTTTAATGCAATAAAGGTGTTTCGGTAAGCATTCTGCACTTAAACAAGTTGTCACACAACTGAAATCGAGACAACTCGCTAAACGCTGAAAAAAAATTTACGCGTATGCTGACAGCTTATCGAATCATCCACTGAGGGAACGACCCGCTTTTATTTTTTCGCTACTGGTGGCGACGCATTATTTATAAACTTCCCTAAAACTGGCGAACTGAGAAAGTCCAAAGATTAGCAGTTCGAAGAATTCCTAAATCGGGGGATCCTCAATCGGGGTTCAGGTGTAGTTGAATTTTCAACTAGAAAGTTGGATTTTTAAGTAATAAAATAAGTTTCTAACAAAGAAGTTGAATTTTCAACCAAGTAGTAACTGAATTTTTAACCATAAATATTAATTGTTTACAAAAAAAGATAAATTTACAATAGAATACATGTATCTTCAACTGAAATGTTAAATTTTCACTGCTCCTGTCATGCTGGGCTATGAGTTCTTACGTTCATATCGTCAGCTATTATCTCTCTATATCTTAATCAGGATCAGGGGTGCCAAAAATATATAAATACCTAAACCTTGAAAATGATTCCAGAGCGCACCTCGGTGCACATGCCTTCGCTTCATAATACGCAGCTTCGTTCTTAACCTGAAAATGATTCTGGACCGCACTTCAGCGCGCATGCGTCAACTTCATAATACATTCTGCTTATCTCGATTCTGATCTCAATTCTAAAGTATGGGCGGCGAATTCAAATCCAATCAATAGGTGAAGAGAGAATATGGCTTCAGTTTTTAAGTTATAATCGGGACCTCTTTTTTATGATAGGATTCAGAAGTTAGATATCACAAAAAATGTATACTTTGAAATTCTATATCAAACGGAAAGAAATAAAAATCTTATAGAATTATTGACAATATTAGGGTCTGTTCATTACAATCTATAAACAAATTGGTACGGTTTACAAATAGTGCCTTAAAATCTTTTTATTTATTCTGTAATAAATAAAAGATAAATTATATCTTTATAAATAGAAAAAATTTTAAGTATCAAGATTCTTTTTTTGATTTGGGTAAAAAATGCTGAATTGATTACGAACAATATTTGTTTCATTTAAGCAGAATTAAGTTGATTTAAACAATTCATTTTTTAATTTAAACCAATATTTTTTGAATCAAACAAATTGTGGCTTCAATATAAGGTCAAACAAGTTTTTGTTTGATTGAAGGCAGAGTCTAAACGTCCAGACAGTCTGTATGTTTATGTTCGTTTATAACACAGTCAAGTCTAAACGTACGGACTTTTCAAGAGAAAGGGTAAGCTGGAAAAAAGGAGGAGTAGCTCATGTCCGGACGTATAGACACTATTTTGATTAAAGAGGAAACATATTTCTGAA
>JAUELO010000339.1:900177-914581 GCA_032357855.1 Amphibolips quercusostensackenii
TTGTTGTTTCAAGATGATTTCTTACACTTCTGAGCAGGTTATTAAAAAAAAAAAAAAATGATGAAGCTACCGCTAAGCTCGATGTTTTCATAAAGATTGTAGAAAATCAATTTGACAGGAAGATCAAGTGTCTAAGGTCAGATAATGGCACCAAGATCAAAAATGCTCACACAAAAAAACTTCTAGAAGAACTTGGGATTTTTTATACCACATCAAAGTCTATACACCTCAACAAAATTGACAAATTAAAAGAGAAATGCGCGCTGTTGTTAAATCAGCTCGTTATACTATACACGTGCAAGACTTAAATGAAAATTTGTGGGCTGAAGCTGTATGCAGTTTCCCTCTTGAATTAGGCAGGGACAAGTTCACTGAAAGGTCGAAGTCCAGCTAAACTTTGGTTTGGACGAAGATTAGATATCAGAAAATTCAAAACTTTTGAATGTAAATGCTATGTCCTAATTCTAGATCATAAACGAGACAAGAGTGGAAAGGAATCGAAGGAAGGATTTTTCGTCGGTTATGATTTGGTCTCGCCCTGATATTGAATTTATACATCTGATACAAATTACATTGTTAGTTTTGCCAATGTAATCTTTGATGAGAAAATTGGTGTCGAAAAAAGTAACACTGAATTTGAAGTTCCGCTAAAAGAAAATCAAAATAAAAGTTCAGGAGCAGAGTCTGAAATCTCTAAATCCGAAAGCTCCGACTCTTAAAACTCGAGTGATGATCCATTGCCTGACAATTCAGTCGATAATAATCCTGATAACTCGCGTGACTCGTATTATGATAACCAGCCTGCACAAATTAATCTTCGTGATCGGCGAAATTTGAAAACACCTGCCAAGTACGGAGATTATGTAATGGGAAACTTTCGCGGAGGTAACCAAGAAAATGTTGCCATGATAGGATAAATTGAAGATATTTCTCTGTCAGAAGCTTTAAATGATGAAAAGTAGCGAAAAGCTAAAACTAAAGAATTTAAATCATTGATTAAAATGAAAACCTGGAATGTAGTTAAAGTTCCCGAAAATGTACAATTTTTAACTTGTCGTTGGATACCACCTCAAAAGCAAGAATATTGATTCAAAGCTAGACTTGTTGCCAGAGGCTCTTAACAGAAAGAGGGAATTCATTTTTCCGAGACTTTCAGCCCTGTTGCGCGTCATCTATCAATTTGATTAATCCTTAGTCTCGCAGCTTTAAACTAAATGAAACTGATTGATGAATTAAAGCAAGCCGCCAAAAACTGGAATAAGAAATTTTAAAATTTTCTAAAATCTCTTGGATTTGACGACACGGATGATGATCCTTGTGTTTATTATAGTGAAGACAAAACTATGATGTTTGCCTTGTTTGTTGTTAATGGATTGGTTGCAACGACAAATGCGGGTGAAATGATTGAAATTTTGAAAATACTAAACAAAAAATTTAAAGTCTCTTTTGATTCAGCATCCAATAATGGTCTGTATTATCTTAGCATGCAGATTCAAAATGATTCAAATGGGATTTTTGTTAATTAGTCAAAATATACACAGAAGATTATACAGCGGTTCAAATTCGATACTTTAAATCCTTTATCTACCCCGATAGAACGCAGAATGGTGACTGATGGTGAAAATCTTGTAAACGAAAAACCACTACAAAAGTCTGAACCTTATCAGGAAGCGATGGAAAGTCTACTATATTTGTCTACAATATCTCGTCCTGATATCAGCTTCACTGTTAACTATCTAAGCCGTTTTTGCAGCAAACCAATGACAAGTCACTGGAAGATGGTCAAACGTGTTTTTCAGTATCTTTAAGGGACGGTTCATTATGCAATATTTTTTAATGGAGATACAAAACTCGTTCCCTACACGGATGATGATTATGAAGGAGATACAAACACAAGATATTCAACTAGTAGAGTTCTTATTGTTCGAGGAGGTCCTATTGTATGGTATGCTCAGAGACAGCGACTTGTAGCAAGGTCAACCGCTGAAGCTGAATATTGAGCAGCGATCTCGTCAATAGGTGGTATCTCTTAAATTCGACGAATTGGAAATGAATGAGGATCCCTAGATCCTAACACACCAACAACACCATGTGTTGACAATCAGTCTGCTATTCACATGCTTTAAAATACTTTAGAAGGCAAAATAATAAAGGGTAAGAAACATATCGATATTCCAAGAAAATTTTTTTAAGAACACATTGGAATGACAGGTAAACTAAGACATGTTAAGAGTACTATCCAACTGGCTGACATTCTAACTAAACCTTTATCGCGCAAGATCTTCGAGGAACTGAGAAGTAAAATAATTAGGAAGGAGTGTTCAGATATAATTATTTTGTGCTGTCTCTTTTAGGGCATGCATTAGCTCTGTCTTTGTGTGTATCAGCCTCAAAGTGCTTGCTAGCCCAGCCTTTTCAGTGCGCTGACTTTGCCTACGCTTTACTTACGTAGTCTATGGTCATTTGAATGAATGGTTAGACTGGTTAAATGAATAAATATCCATTAGTGGCTTCTGCAAGTATATGGCTTATTTGTGGATGTTGTGTAATGACGTTTTTCGACGCAGATTAGCATCCTTTTTAAGTTTTTGCTCATAAAATATTATTAAAGATTTAAACAAAAATCTTAATTGGTTCCTGAGGTTTTCAGCCTAAAAAGCAGTACTTTTCCATACTTTGTTCACGCTAGATGTATAGAAATCGAAATCTTTATCAGATATTTTGTGTTAACCTTTGCAGATGTTCCTGATGTTTGTTAAAAGTCAAGTAATTAATTTAAGGGAAATAACTTTCAAAAGTTATTTTAGTTAAAGTGGTTAAATAAATAAGTACCCATTAGTAGCTCTTATCAGTATGTGTATGGTTTATTTGTTAATGTTATTTTTCGACGTGTTTCGATACAAATCTGTAACCTCTTTAGGTTACTGTTTGATTAACCTAAATGTGTAGAAATCGTAATCTTCTTCAAATCTTTTGTAGAAACATTTGCAGTTGTACATAATGTTTGTTTGAAGCCAATTAAATAATCTTGAGGAAAATAATTTCAAAACATTATTTTGGTTAGACTGCTTGAATGAATAAAGATCCATCAGTGGCTTTCACCAGTATATGAGTTTAATTGTTGATGTTGTTTAACGATGCGTTCTGATACATATCTCTTTCCTCTTAAGGTTATTGTTCACAACAGTTTTTGAAAAATCTAAACAAGAATCTTCTTTGGTTCTTACGGTTAAATTAAGACTTTTCCATTCCTTCATGATCCCAGATGCATAGAAATCATAATCATCTTCAAATTTTTTCTAGGAACGTTTGCATTTGTTCAATTTAATAATCAAGCCAATTTAATAATTAAGCCAATTTAATGATCTTGGGTAAAATAATTTCAAAACATTTCGTTTAGACTGGTTAAATAAATAAATATTCATTACTGGTTTTTTCCAGTATGTGGTTTATTTGTTGATGTTTTACGAGGCGTTCGGATATAGATCTGTATCCTCATTAAGTTATTATTCACAAAAGGTTGTCGAAGATCTAAACAAAAATCTTCTTTTGTTTTTACGGTTTTTAGAATAAAGACAAAGGCTTTTCCATTCTCTGCGGATGCTAGATCGGTAGAAATCGCGATCCACTTTAAATATTTTGTAATAAACTTTGCAGCTGTTCATGATATTGTTTGTTCCAATCTTCCTGAATAATTAAAAAAATAATAATTTTAAAGAATAGGTAGAATTATTTTGGTTAGACTCATGAAATAAATAAATATCCATCAGTGGCTTCCACCAGTATATGATTCCTTAATGATGCTAAATGTATCAAAATCGCAATCTTCTTCAAATCGTTTGTATAAATCTTTGCAGTAGTTCATGATGTTGTTTGTTTGAAGCAAAGTAAATAATTGATATTGTTTAACGATGCGTTCCGATACAGATATGTACTTTCAAAGTTATTGGTCGCAAAATATTGTTGAAGATCTAAACAAAAATCATCTTTGGTTCTTTTGATTTTTAGATAAGAAAGCAAGGCTTTTCAATTCTTTGACGATGCTAGATCTGTAGAAATCGCAATCTTCATTAAATATTTTGTAACAACCTTTGCAGCTGTTCATGATATTGTTTGTTTAAAGTTTCGTAGATAATTGAAAAAATAATAATTTTGAAGAATTAGTAGAAATATTTTGGTTAGACTGGTTAAATGAATGGATATCCATTAGAAGCTTTTGCCAATATGTGCGTCTATTTGTTGATGTTGTTTCACGGCATGTTTCGATACAGTTCTTTATCCTTTTTAAGTTATTGTCCACGAAATATTGTTAAAGGATTATATTTAAAAATCTGACTTGGTTCTTATGGTTTTCAGAATAAAAAGCCAGATTTTTCCATCTTTGCCGATGCTACATGTGAAGAAATCGTAACCTTCATCAAGTCATTTGTATTACCCTTTGCAGTTTTCCATGATGTTGATTGTTTATAGTCAAGTAAACAGTTTTATGAAGATAATTTTGAACGATTATTTTGGTTAGACTGGTTAAATAAAGAAATATCAATTAGTAGCTTGTACCAGTATATAGTTCATTTGTTGATGTTGTTAAACGACGCATTTCGATACGGATCTGTATTTCTCTTCAAGTTATTGGTCACAAAAAACTGTTAAAAATCTAAACAAATATCTTCTTTGATTCTTACAAGTTTCAGAGTAAAAAAGCAATACTTTTCCATTATTTGATTATGCTAGATGTATAGAAATAGTTATCTTCTTCAAATATTTTGCATGAACATTTGCAGTTGTTCATGATGTAGTTAAATATACATAATATATACATACATGCAAGTATATCCATACATTAAATATACATTAGTGCCTTTTATGAGCATATGGTTTATTGGTTGCTACTTTTCCTTGATGAACATAGATGTGTGGAAATTGTACAAATCTTTTGTAGGAACCTTTGCATTGCGCATGTTTGTGTGAAGCCAATTAAATACTCTTAAGGAAAATAATTTCAAAACATTATTTTGGTTTGACCAGTTGAATGAATAAATATCTATTATTGGTTTCTGACAGTGTATGGTTTATTTGTTGATGTTGCTTAGCGACGCATTTCGATACAAATATGTATCCTCTTCAGGCTATTGATCCCAAAGATTGTTACAGATCTAAAAAATAATCTTGTTTGGTTCTGGAGGTTTTCAGAGTGAAAATCTATACTTTTTGATTCTTTGACGACTCTAGATGTGTAGGAATCGTAAAGTTTTTCCAGTATTTTGTTTTAACCTTTGCAGCTGCTCAAGACGTTGTTTATTTAAAGTCAATTAAATAATTTCAAGGAAAATAATTTCGAAAAATTATTTCAGTTAGACTAGTTAAATAAATAAATAAAAATTAGTGTCTTCCATCAGTATATGCGTTTATTTGTTGATGTTAATAAACGACGCGTTCCGATACAGATCTGTATCCTCTTCAGGTTATTGTTTGCTAAAGCTTGTTAAACATCTAAATAAAAATCTTCTTTCATTCTGTTTTATTCCCAATATTAAAAAGTTTTTCTCATATAAACAAAATAAAGACAAATTAAAAAAAATACATAAAGTTTAAACTAAAAATATATTATCAATATTAATATAAAACTATAATCATATAGATGGTCTGGACATTCTACTGTTGAGTGCAGACCAGATTTCAAGATTTCGAAACGTTTCAGAAAGATTTCTAAATATGAAGATTTTTTAATTTTATAAAATTTTAAAGTTTCCAAAAAATTTCAATTATTTTAAAATATCTTAAAGATTTCAAAGGTTCCTGGAATATTTCAGAATATTTAAATAGATTTCACAAAGGTTTCAAAAGATCTCAAATATTTTAGAAGATTTAAAAGATTTCTAAGATTCCAAAATATTTCATGTATTTTAAAATAATTCAAAGATTTCAGAAATTTCTACAATATTTCGAAATATTTAAACAAATTTTACGAAGGTTTATAAAGATTCCAGAATATTTCAAGTATTTTAGAAGATTCCAATATATTTAAAAGTTTTCCTAAAATTTTTGAAGATCTCAAAGATTTCAGAAATATTTCAGAAGATTTCGCAAAGGTCTCGAAAGATACCAAAAGATTTCAAGTATTTCAACATTTTTCAAAAAATTTGGAAGATTTCAAAGATTTCAATATATTACAGAACATTTTGTAAAGATTGAAAATTTTTCGAAGATTTCAGAAGATTTCACAAAGTTTTTAAAACACTCTAAAAAATGTTGAGTATTACAAAATGTTTCAGAAGATTTTAAAAATTCCAAAATATTTCAAGTATTTTGAAATATTTTAAAGATTTCCTTATTATTTCAAAATATTTAATAGATTTCACAAAGGTTTCATAAGAAATCAATAAATTTCATAAAGATTTCCAAGATTGCAAAATATTCTGAAAAATTTCCTAAAGATTTTAAAGATTTCACAAAGATTTAAAATGATTCCAAAAGTTTTTAAGTATTTTAAAATATTTCAAAAGATTTCTAGAATATTTCGAAATTTGTTAATAGATTTTACAAAGGTTTCAGAAGATTCCAAAAGATTTGATGTATTTCAGAAGAAGATTCCAAATTATTTCAAAGCGATTCCCAAAGATTGGGAAGATTTCAAAGATTTTAAAGATTTCGAAAGATTTCGCAAAGGTTTCGAAAGATTCCAAAAGATTCCGAGTATTTCAAATTTCGAAAAATCGGGATGATTTTGAAGATTTCAAAATATTTCAGAAGATTTCTCAAAGATATAAAAATTTTCAAAGATTTCACAAAGGTTTTAAAACATTTTAAAAAATTTCAATCATTTAAAATAAATATTTAACAAGTTTTCAAAAATTCCAAAATATTTCAAGTATTTAAAAATATTTCAAAGATTTCTTTAATACTTCAAACTATTTAAATTGATTTCACAAAGGTTTTAAAAGATTTCAAGTAATTTAGAAGTAGATTCCACAATATTTTAAAAAGTTTCCCAAAAATTTTTAAGATTTCAAAGATTTCAGAAATATTTTAGAAGATTTCACAAAGGTTTTAAAATATTTCAAAACATTTAAAGTATTTCAAAATATTTTGAAAAATGTTGAAGATTTCAAAGTTTCTAAAATATTTCAGAAGATTTCTCAAATATTTTTAAATTTTTAAATTTTTCAGAAAATTTTATGAAGGTTTTGAATAATTTCAAATACTTTTAAATATTTTAGAAGATTTCGAAAATTTCGAAAATTTCACAATATTTCAAGTATTCTTAAATATTTTTAAGATTTCTCTAATATTTTAAAATATTGGAATAGATTTCACAAAGGTTTCAAATGATTTCAATAAATTTGACAAAGATTTTGAAGATTTCAAAATATTTCAAAAGATTTACCAAAGATTTTTAAGATTTCAAAGATTTCCGAAATAATTTAAAAGATTTCATAAAGGTCTCAAAAGAATTCAAGGATTTAAAAATTTTTTAGAAGATTTCTAAAATATTTTAAAATATTTAGATAGATTTCACAAAGGTTTCAGAAGATTTCAAAAGATTTCAAGTATTTTAGAAGAAGATTTTAAAATATTTTGAAAAGTTTTTCGAAAATTCTAAAGATTTCAAAGATTTTAGAAATATTTTAGAAGATTTCACAAAGGTTTTGAAAGATTTCAAAACATTCAAAGTATTTTTAAATATTTCAAAAAATGTTGAAGATTTCAAAGTTTCCAAAATATTTCAGAAGATTTCGCAAGTATTAAAAAAATTTTTACGTTTCAGAAAATTTCATAAAGGTTTCGAATAATTTCAAGTATTTCAAAATATTTAAATAGATTTCACGAAGGTATTAAATGACTTCAATTAATTTCACGAAGATTTCAAAGATCCGAAAATATTTTAAAAAATGTTCAAAACATTTTTGAAATATTTTAAAAGATTTTATAAAGGTTTCAAAAGACTTTAAAAGATTACAAGTATTTTAAAATAAGATTCCAAAATATTTCAAAAAGTTTACAAAAAATTCTGAAGTTTTTAAAGATTTCACAAAGGCTTTGAAAGATTTCAAAAGATTTTAAATATTTCAAAATATTTAGAAGATTTCTTTAATATTTCAAAATTTTTAAATAGATTTCACAAAGGTTTCAAAAGATTCTAAAAGATTTGAAGTGTCTTAGAAAAAGATTCCAAATGATTTCAAAAGGATTCCCAAAGATTGGGAAGATTTTAAAGATTTTTAAAGATTTCACAAAGGTTTCGAAAGATTCCAAAAGATTCCGAGTATTTCAAATTTTAAAAAATTAGAAAGATTTCAAAGATTTTAAAATATTTTAGCAGATTTCGCAAAGATTTTAAAAT
This sequence comes from Amphibolips quercusostensackenii, assembly GCA_032357855.1. Classification (NCBI taxonomy): domain Eukaryota; kingdom Metazoa; phylum Arthropoda; class Insecta; order Hymenoptera; family Cynipidae; genus Amphibolips; species Amphibolips quercusostensackenii. The sequence continues at coordinate 908,519 of JAUELO010000339.1, forward strand.
TTTCAAAGATTTCACAAAGGTTTTAAAACATTTTTTAAATTCCAATCATTTAAAAAAAATATTTCAGAAGATTTTAGAAATTCCAAAATATTTTGAGTATTTTAAAATATTTTAAAGATTTCTTTAATACTTCAAACTATTTTAATAGATTTCACAAAGGTTTAAAAAGATTTTAATAAATTTCATAAAGATTTCAAAGATTGCGAAAATATTTCTGATGATTTCACACAGCTTTCAAAAGATACCAAAAGGTTTTAAGTATTTCAAAAAATCTAAGAAGATTTCTAAAATATTTTAAAATATTTAGACAGATTGCACAAAGGTTTCAGGAGATTTTAAAAAGGTTTTAAAAATTTTTAATCATTTTAATATATTTCAGAAGATTTTAAAAATTTTATAATATTTTAAGCATTCTTGAATATTTTTGAGATGTCTTTAATATTTCAAAATACCGAAATAGATTTCACAAACGTTTCAAATAATTTCAAATGATTTCACAAAGATTTCAAACATCCCACAATACTTTAAAAGATTTTCCAAAGATTTCCAAAATATTTTAGAAGATTTCATGAAGATTTCACAAAGGTTTCAAAAAATTACAAAAGATTTCAAGTATTTTAGAAAAAGATTTCAAACTTTTCAAAAAGGTTTTCCAAAGATTTCAAAGATTTTAAAGATTTGAGAAATATTTTTTAGAAAATTTAAAAAAGGTTTCGAGAAATTCCGAAAGATTTTAAGTATTTCAAAATTTTTCAAAAAATTTGGAAAATTTACAAAATTTAAAAATATTTCAGAAGATTTTGCAAAGATTTGAAATTTTTTGAAGATTTCAGAAGATTTTACAAAGGTTTTAAAACAGTTTAAAAAATTACACAAAGATTTCCAAGATTTTAAAACATTTAAAAAAATTTTCCCAAAGATTTTAAAGATTACAAAGATTTTGGAAATATTTCATAAGATTTCAAAAGGGTCCAAAAAATCCTAAAAAGGTTTTAAGTATTTTAAGATATTTCAGAAGATTTTAAAATATTTTAGAAGATTCCAAAATATTTCAGAAGATTTCTAAAATATTTAAAAATATTTAAATAGATTCTACAAAGGTTACAAAGGATTCCAATAGATTTCAAGTATTTTAGAAGAAGATTCCAGAATATTTCAAAAATTTTCACAAAAATTTTGAAGATTTCAAAGTTTTCAAAATATTTTTCAGAAAATTTCACAAAGGTTTTGAAAAATTCCATAAGATTTAAAGTATTTCAAAATTAAAAAAAAAAATTAGAAAGATTTCAAAAATTTCAGAAATATTTTAGAAGATTTCACAAAGGTTTTGAAAGGTTTCAAAACATTTTAAGTACTTCAAAATATTAAAAAAATGTTGAAGATTTCAAAGATTTCAAAAAATTTAGAAGATTTCGAATATTTAAAAATATTTCAATAGATTTTAGAAAGGTTTCAGAAGTTTCTAAAAGATTTCAAGTATTTTAAAAGAAGATTCCAAAAAATTTCAAAAAGTTTCCCAAAAATTTTGAAGATTTCAAAGATTTCAGAAATATTTCAGAAGATTTTAAGTATTTTTAGATATTTTAAATATTTTGAAAATTTCGCAAAAGTTTCAAAAAATTCCAAGTGATTACAAGTATTTCAAAATATTTCAAAAGATTTCAAAAATCACAAAACGTTATACGTATTTTAAAAGATTTGAAAAGTAACACAAAGATTTTAATAAATTCCACAAAGGTTTTATAAGATTCTAAACAAATTTAAATGTTTTGAGCGATTTAAAGGATTTCAGAAATATTTTAAAGGATTTCAATAGATTTCACAAAGGTTTCTAGAATTTCAAAATATTTCGCCAAGATTTCACAGGTTCTAAAAGAATTCAAGTTTTTAAAAATATTTCAGAAAATTTTAAAGATTTCAATAAAATTGAAAATAGTTTCAAAAAATTTTAAAAGATTTCAGAGATACCAAAAAATTGCAAATATTTCAAAGTATTTCAGAAGTTCAAAAAGATTTCAAGTATTTTAAAAGATTTCAGAAATATTCTGAAAGATTTTTAAAGATTTCACAAAGGTTTCAGGAGATTCCAAAAGATTTCAAGTATTTCAAAACGTTTCCAAAACCACCAAAAAGTACGAATTTACAACAACATATATGAATTTTCCACGAAACAGTTGAGTTTCAAACAGATAAATTTTAAACTGAAAATGGAATAATTAAATTTTGGTTAAAACAATTTTTAAATTAAAATAGGGAATTTTCAGCAAAGTACACACTAGTTAAATTTTCAACCAAAGAGATGAATCTTCAGCTAAAACTGATTAATGTTCAAAACAAATGAGAAATTTTTAACAAAAGAGTTGAAAATTTAACCAAGAACGTTTTTTCAGTCCATAAAGAAGAAAATGTCAACCAAAATCTTGAATTTAAAAGACAAAAAGATGAATTTCCTACAAAACAGTTGAGTTTTCAATCCGAAAATATTATCTTTCTACCAAAAATGTAATTTTCAAGAAAACTGTTACATTTTAAATTAAAAAAAAAATTTTAACTAAAATTTTTAATTTTTTATGAAAAAAATTAAATCTCAAGAAAAAAGATGAGGTTCCAACTAATAAGATTGCTTTTCTACCAAAAAGACGAATTTTCAGTAAACTATGTAAATGGATTTTGCACTAAATAGTTGAGTTTCACACTAAAAATATAAGTTTTATAATTGAAATAAATTAGCTAAATTTTTGCCTAGAAAAATTAATTTTCAAGCAAAAAAAAATTAAGTTTTGATAAAATAGAAAAATTTTCAACCGAAACAATGAATTTTCATCTAAGAACATTAAATTTCTACCAAAACAGACATATTTTCAACCAAATAGTGGAATTTTCAACTAAAAAAGATAAATTTGCAATAAAAAAAAAATAAGTTAAATTTTCATTATAATAAATTTATTTCAAATTAAAAAAATAATAATTTGCAGAAATACATAAATTATAAAATATTATTGAAAATACATAAATTTGCAATGAAATACTTAAATTTCTAATCAAAAGATTAATCTTCTGCCAAAAACGAAGAATTCTCAACAAAAACTCATTAATTTTTAATTAAGTAAACCAAATAGTTAACCTTTGGAAATTTCACGAAATTTTAGAAAAAATAGATAAATGATAATTTTATGAATTTCAAGAATGATATTTTTTGTTTGACATATTTGGCAATGATTTAAACAATTTTTATTTGTTTAAATAATTGTTACCCTGTGAACCGTGAAACTTATTTTTTATGGAATTAAAAACTTAATTCATGAATGTTCAAAGTAATATTCTATTTTTTTAGAATACTTGGCTACTGTTTAAAAAATTTTCATTTTATAAAACAATTATTGTCGAAGGTTATGGATGTTGAAAGTGATTTTTTTTGTGAAAGTCAATTTGCAATTATTTTTAAACAATTAATATCATTTGCTCTTTTTTATAGGAAAAATGGGGAAAATTCTAGTTTAAAAAAATTATTGTTTAAGGAATTAGGGTAGAAGTTCAAAAATAAAAAAATATTGTATACTGTCTTTCACATAAAATCACAGAAGAAAAACTGTTTAATTGAATGAAAATTGTTTAAATAATTGCCAAATATTGTTAAAATATTACTTTCAACATTCTTTAATTGTGTAATTTATTTCAACAAATAAAAACTGTTCACGATTTACAGCAGAAAAATTGTTTAAATAAATTAAAATTGTTGAAATAATTAACAAGTATCTTAAAAAAGAAGTATTATTCTTGAAATTTATCAACAGTATGAACAGTATCAATCACCAAAAATCGAAACTTGAATTTTTATAGGTAAAATTTGTACCGCCCTATTGGTTATTATATGGATAACAAAAGATTTTGGTTGACTCAACTAAATTTTTTGGTTGTCTGAATCAAATCTTTTAGATGATCGAGTATTTAGTTTTTCAAAGAAAAAAATTGTATTGAATTAATAAAAAATTTGGCTTATTTAACTAAAAGTTTGATTCGACCAAATTTTCATGTAGGGGAAATCTCCCTACAGTGGATAATGTGGCCTACAGTGGATAATCATTAATTGACAACGCAAATATACGTGAAATGGTAAATTTTAAATTTAATTTATTAACACGTATTGTGTCTTTACTACTTATTAAATACAATTAATTTTTTAAATATGTGAGTATTTTTAATTAATAATTATATACTGTAGGTTGTATTATCCACTGCAGGGAGGTTTCCCCTATGCCCCCAAAAAAAGTTGTTTTGGTTCAAGAAAATTTTTTTTCTGTATGTGAATGCGGAAACTAATCTAATTCTATTCAATTATCATCTAGGCCTGGTGATGACCTCCTTGATAATGAGTAATAGTGCACATTGAACACAATCTGTTTACGTTCGCATCAATTACAGTGGATCATTGATAGAACTTTAGAAGATAATCCACTTATCAACCTGAAACTATACTATGAACCCTGATAATTGCAAAAACAACTCGATAAGCAAAGTTCGTTTCTCCTGAATATTTTTTATACGAATTTAGTGCAAGTTCAAGGAAAGGAAAATTTTAAACAAAAAAAGAAAGAAAAATTTGAATTTTCAACCAAAAAAAAAAAGTCTTTTTGACAAACTTGTTTAATTTTCTACAAATTAGATTAATTTTCAACCAAAAACACGATTAAAAAAAATAATTGTCAACCAAATAGAAGAATTTTTTACCAAATTAATTCAATTTTTTAACAAGAAATACGCAAAAAACGCTTTTTTCAACAAAATATTTTACAGAAAAAACTGGGAGTTCACTAAAGTTGCGGCTCAAATAAAAGTTGGTATCGTTTAGAACTTGAGTTTCAATAGATACCTACAGAGACCTAAAAGCGTTTCTTTCGAACCGACTTGAAAAAAACAATATCAATGCGCGTTCACAAACCAAACGTTTGAAAAATACAATTTTTTTATTCAATAAAAATAATTAAAAATAATTATATCTTAACATGTTTAAGTAGTACGTAAATGGTTTTTAATATATTCTAAGCATTCGGTAAAAAAATAAAATGAGTACTCAGTAAATACATAGAATCATGTTATATAATGCAATCTTTTTTAATTTTTTTTAAAAATATTGTTACTAATTAATGCATTTCAATTTTGTATAATAATTAAAATGAATACAAGAAAAACTTTTTGTTAATAAAATAGATGTTACATTTATTCTGTACAATAGAACATCGACGCGTTTTGAACTAGTTTTTAGTTTGTTTTTTTTTCAAGATGAAAAACTTCCAAAATTTTCCAAGATCATAAGGGACGGCTAAAAAATTCAAAAAAATAAAATTCCCGACATTATAAAATTTTTGAATTGGAAAATTTCCGGTTAATAAAATTCCCGAAATGATAAAATTGTCAAAATTTAAAAATCCCGAATTTGAAAATTCCCTGATGATAAAATTCCTGACGGAAAATTGCCGAGTCATAAAATATCCGAACTAGAAAATTCCCGAACTAAAATAATAAAAAAAATAGTTTTTTGATAAATATTATTTGTTTATTCAAAATACAATAATCAAATATTATTATTAATGACAATTTTTTAAATGTTAATAGTTTTTAACATTATTGTTTAAATAAAAAAACTATAATTGTATAAAAATTGTACACAAAAATAAACTTTAACACACGTGCGAACAAACTTTGCATAATTCAATTCAGTACTGATTTATTGTTATTTTTATTTAAAACAATAATTTTTAAGAACTTTAAACATCAACAAAATTTGTTTCTTTGATAAAAAATATTTGAGCCTTTTATTTTTAATGAATAAATAAAATTTATTAACCAAAAGATTTTTTATTTTATCATTATATTATTATTTTTTATTTATTTATTTTTTTCAAGAATTTTATAATTCGTAAGTTTTCTAGTTCGGATATTTTATAATCTAGCAATTTTCTGTCGGTAATTATCCATTTCGTCATTTTTGAATTTCGTCAATTTCATAATTCCGGGAATTTTATTATTGGGAAATTTTCCAGCTCGAAGATTTAACAGTTTCGG
>JAUELO010000339.1:985837-995862 GCA_032357855.1 Amphibolips quercusostensackenii
ACCCAATAAATGTTAATTTACCCCCCCCCCCTCCCTCCCCTATCAACCCCTTGTATTGTGCTAGAAACATACTCCAAAAAATGCAAAATAGAATTTTTATGTCAAATTCATGCTAAAAACGGTATTTTAAAAAATATTCTTTAAGTAAATTATTTACATGATGGTGGTGGTGGTAGTGGTGGAGAATGGTGGTGGTGGTGGATGGTGGTGGATGGTGGTGGTTCTGGTGGTGGTGGTGGTTGTGGTGGTGTGCTTTAAATCAAATGTTTTTCTGTGATCGATGTTTATACCTTTCCAGGTACGAAAATTTATTTAAAAAGCATATACTTGATTATATAAATTTTAAAAAATGCAGAGTGATTTTACCTAGAGAAATAAAAACATTTTAAAAATAAAAAATTTTATATTCAAAGATAAAGTTGCTTTTTTAATGTTTTCCGATACTAAAAGCTTATTAGAGCCATTTAATGCAAATTGAAATTCTTATACTGAAGCCTGTTTGAAACATACCTGCCACAGTGTTGCGCTATATTTAAAATGTGATTATACTAAGTCTCTTTCTGAGTTTAAAAGTTACAGAGGTAAAGACTATATTGCGTGGTTTATGAAAAAATGAAGTGAAATATCTAATTTTGTAGATGCCGCCTGTGGAAGATTAAGCCACTATTTTTGAAGGTGCAATTAAACTTTTACCAATAAATAAAGAGAAATATTGATCCTTTACGAAATTTGGGGATGGCACAAATTTTTGTTTTAGATTTCTTAATTCTTTTGGATTTATGCTAAGTGGTCTTGATAAATATGCAGCTTATTTAAAAAATGATTAAAAAAATCCAGAGAAAAAGTTGTAAAAAAGTGTTGACGAATTAAAAATATTTTTTAGAAAAGGAGTATTTCCCTCTGACTATATTAATAACTTCGATAAATTAGAAGAAGGTCGATTACCTTTATATAATAATTTTTCCTCGACACTAAATAATAGAGAGACTTCTAATGGAGACAAATTACATGCATGCACAGTTTGGGAAACATTCAACTTAAAAACTTTATGGGAATATTCAGATTTATATATTAAAAAACGGATGTTTCACTTTTAGGTGATATTTTCGAAAATTTTAGAGACACTTGTTTTTCAACTTATAATTTGGATCCTTTCCATTATTTTACAGCACCAAATCTAGTCTTTGATGTAATGTTAAAATTAACAAGTATTGGACATGAATTGTTAATTGATATAGAGATGATACTATTTATTTAAAAAGGTATTTGAGGTGGTGTATCGCAATGCTATAAAGATATGCCAAAGCAAATAATATAGGGGAGGATTTTGATGGCAAAATTGAAGAATCATATTTGATGTGCTTTAATGTTAATAATTAATATGGTGCTACAATAAGTGAGTTTTTACCATATTCACATTTTAAATGGTTGAATATCTTTGGAGAATTTGACGTATTTGAGATATCTAATGATACAACTATAAGAGACCTACTTGAGATCGATTTAGATTACCCAATTGAGCTTCATGATCTCTATAAAGACCTACCCTTATGCTTAACTACTATACACTGATACAGATATTTAAATTTACCATTCAACAGTACGAAATTTTTACAAGTATATTAAACGAGATTCAAAACTATTTGAGACTCAGATAATCCTGAAAATAATACTTATGAAATAATATTATCAAATGAAAAAGTTAGGTTTAATAAAAGATGAAATTAACCGTAAAATAATGGCAGAATTTTTCCGTATCGTACATCCGTTTAGATCTTAATGACCAAGTTCTATATCACTAATTTTTTTTCTCTGTCACTCACTGTATCGAGCATGTGTTTTCTTTTTTTAATTCTATAAATAAAATCTGAAATATAAGGGTCCTCTGCATACAAGTAGCTTCATTTACTCTTGATAGTTCTGAAGTTCATCGCCCGTCTTTCAAGCAAGGAAGGAAGAAAATAATTTATCTAAAAATTTAAAAAAATTTTCTCAACAAAAAATTGGAAGTATGGCAACGAAGTGTTAAAGGAATTAAAGATAATAGTTTTTAAATCATATAATATTTTATATAATTCGAAAAATTTGAACATTGATAGAAAATGTTTAATTTCAACAATTTTTCTCTTAGATAATTAACAAAAAATTTTATTTCAGAAAAAAATGGTAGGATGCTCAATCTATCTTCTTGATCGACTATTCGCGCTGTATATGATTTATTTTTTATTTATATTTAATTGAGGTAAGCTCCTGAAGTTATATTACATTCAATTCTTAGACAATTTACTTTAATTATGGAAACTAGTACATCTGATCTATGAAGTTTATTAGGTTTCAGTATTCTATGTGTAAATCCCAATAAACGTGCAATAGAATCCGAATGTTCAAAATTGATCTTACGATTTCAAGTAATATCACTGGGTCATGTAACATTATTATTTGGATTAATGGAAATTTCAATCCCAGTCTTTCCTAAATTTTTCTGCAAATATTTATTTATATCTCATATTTCATAACTTCTTGTAGGTATTTCAATTATTTCTATACCCACGCTAAATTTATTTTGACCAATGTCTACATTGGGAATTGAGTTGTAGGTTAGAAATTCAACAAGACCGAGAGTGTATCTTTTTTAAGGTGAAAGTTAAATAAGTGAAAAATATGGAGCTTTAACATCGTTGACTCTTCAGACAACGTCAGGGTAAAAGAATCATTTATGATGATCGTTAAAACTTGACTGACTTTAAATAATTAGTGTACACGTTTAAATAGAATAAACATGCTGCGAATTTTCAATTGGTCACATAAACATCAGTCATAAATGACCACAAACATATTTATTGTAATTCTTGTGCTGTTCGTGATTATATTTTATGCTACCAATACCGAGTTACTGAATGAGATCTGAAGGAGACCTTAGGTTGTCGAAACTATCAAAATAAAGCAATTCAACACCAGATTTTTTATACGCAACCTAGGGTGAACCTTTCCCATCCTTCTCATCAAGATTAGTAATACCCTTTTCACGTTTATAAGGACCCCCTTTCGTCATTTCATTTCTCATAAAAACCCCGCGAAAATATAGAATTTTCATCAATTTTGCGTATTTTAGCAAATAAATATCGGTCAATGCTCGGTGCGGTAGCTTTACTCTCGGTTTCTTGACTGACATTTAAGTGGTAATCCCATTTAGTGTGGTTTTAGATGAAGTCCTAGTCCTTGTCTGTATGGCTTTAATTAAAAACTCTTTCCTAAAGCAATGGATTCATGTTTTTATTATGGCATTTATTTTCTTGCAGTTGTCGTTTTACAGCATTTGAATTGTTCACAGCTTTTGCTATTCCCGCAGTTCCACCAGCTAACGTTCCGGTCGCACTAAGGCCTGCGAAAAGTGGTGTGAGAAAAAGTAAAAGCCTTTACCTTGGCAGGTAGAGGTAACATGCGTGGTTATTTACCCTTTTTTTGTCACCAGCCTTTCTTACAGCTGCTTGTGCCCCCTTAAGAGCAGATTTGATAACAGTTTGAGTACCATTATCAGAAATCATTGATTTTTTAGCTGCTGTGGCAATTTGTCGCAAATTAGTCGCAGACTTTTTATTTTTAACACCCATGTTAAATTTTCTTTTAACGCCCATAGCGTTCGTCACTGCTCAAGCTGCTACCTTCTCTTTTAAAAGTGCGTGTCTCGCTAAAACACGATTCCAAGCTTTCTCGGCTAATATTTTATCAGCAGCGTGCCTGGCTTCAACGTTATCTTTATGCCGAGAATAGGCGATGCCGTGCTCCTAACAAGCTGTGTCGAGAGGGTTAATTCCAGGGTCACCTCATGCAAGTCTTTTTTCTAATTTTGTCCCTGGTCCACAGTATTGATATCCGGGGATGTGCAGTTCGATGGGAAGATTATTTATGAATTTATTTAGCAGACCTTTACCACGTCTTGCTTCTTTTAAAGCTCGTTTGCGACTGAAAACTTTTTTACCTGCGTACGCGATCATATCTGTTTGCAAAAAGGACTCAGACTGAATGATTGGTCGTTATAAGCATAATATTTATAGTTTTTTTCTCACTAGTCGAAAAGATGGAGTTTGATACACAACCCGTAAAACTATCAATTATAAACTTCGATTCTCTTACGGATAAATGTGGTAGGAAGAGTGAAAAGCGGCATGGAAATTTACTTCCAAATAGTGTCCAAACCATTTTTTCTGGTCCATAAATTTGTGGAAAAACCAATGCTGCACATCCAAATGGATTGCGATTTGAAAATGTTTACGTTTATTCAAAATTATTAAATCAGCAAAAATATAAATTTTTAGAAAATGTTTTCGAATCTGTAAATGATGTAAAATATTTTCCTTTTAATGAGCATTCAAAGGTAATTATGCCGAGTGAATCACGACTAAATTCAATTATTTTATTTGACGATGTAGCATGTGAAAAGCAAGATAACATAAAGGCATATTTTTCCATGGAGAAGACATAGGAGCGTTGATTGCTTCTACTTATGCCAAACGTACGCACGTATACCAAAGAATCTTATACGCGATGTTAATTTTTGGTTCTATTTAAGCAGGATGAAATAAATTTAAAACACATATACAGCGATCATGTTAACAACATGTCTTCACGTATTGTGAATTTAAATAAGTAGAAGGATATTCTACATGAAATTGCTAAAGCAAGTGAAGCGATTCGTGAAAAACATAAACTAATAAAATCAGGTAGGGAGACAGTTGAACAAACTTTGAGTGATACACTAAAACCTATAGTGACTACAGTTCACAAATTAGTTGATGGATTTGAAACAGCTAAGCAAGTTAATTCTATTAAAATTGAAGCTAAAAAAGGAACCTAAAGAACATTTGAAAGAAAATGAAACTTTTCAAAACTTTGAAGACAGTGAGATATCTGCGGAAAAAGATTATGAAAATGACATGTCATTTAAGACAGCTTCTGAAGATGAAGATAATGACCATAATGCAAGAAAAATGATTATTATTTAAGCTAATATGGTAAAAAATTATCGCGAAATGTTAGACGAAAGAAAAAAATATATGGATATGACAGATGGTGTCAGAAAATGATTAAAAAGTAATAAGTTGATGATTGGTGATGAATCAATTAATTTTAATGAAAAAGATATTGCTAGAGGAGATAAAGTATATCCTGCATAAAAGGGTTTGCTTCAACTTCTGTTTGAAAAGATGCCTGGGAAAAATTTTATAAGTATAAACGACTTTGCAAATTATAGAGATATTATTCTCTTAACAAATGCCCACAAGAAATTTTATGCAGTTGATTGAACTGTTCGTCGTGATGATAGTTTAAAATTTTTAAATTTCATTTAAAAAATAATGGCTGTATCGTCTTCAAAGTCTACTAAAAAAGGCAAGAAAAGTATTTTGTTAGGTCAAGGTATATTGCCATAATATATAATTAATGAAGAGCGTAAGAAAATGGATTATATTTACTGGGATGATCCGAATGAATTAGTGGATCGCTTACGCTTGATTTTAGCATTCCGAGCAGCTGGTAATCCTAGCTATACAAATGAAATAATTCCAATAATTGAAGAATTACGTAAAGCAAACATCATTTATTAATTAATGTTCCTGAAAAATTTCATCATTTTCCAAATGAGTATTGATGTTTTCGTATGTCAGCTTAATCAGGCTGAGATCACAAATCGTTGTATTCCAGGTATTGGATTTCTGATAACATAATAATAGAAATTGTAATATGGAAAACAAAAAGCTGTGTAATGTGGCTCAAACTTAAGATCCAAATGATGCAGTAAATTTAGATCTGGTGCAGCATATGATTCAAGGAGAAATAAAGACCTTCTACAATGTTGTTGCCTTAATGCAAACCAAAGTAGTTAGCAATAATATGATAATTGACGCTCTTAAAATTTCTATGGATTGAAGTTTGAAAAAATTAAAAATTAACAATGAAGCAACTCATGAACTAGTGCATCGCAATTCAGAACTCATTTCTCATTTGGACACCCGACTGAACGCACGTGAAAATGGAATCAAAAAACTGCAGCTGGTGAGAGAACTCCATAAGCCAGCCAGAAAAAATTATAAACGACATGTTGACATTCGTAGTATTGATGAGATTTGGCAAGCGGATCTTGCTGAAATGCAACCTTACGAGAGGGAAAACAGGAGCTTCAAATACATACTAACCATCATTGATATATTTTCAAAATTTCGATGGGCTGTTGCTGTAAAAAATAAAAGTGCTTAAGATGTAACTGCGACAATGAAATCTGTGCTGAAACAAGGTCTTGTTGCAAAAAATCTGCAAACCGATAGAGGAAAAAAATTTTATAATGCAAGTTTGCAAAATCTTATGAAAAACTATAATATTCATTTATATTCGTCGTTTAGTAATTAAAAAGCATCAATCTGTGGGCGATTAAATCGAACATTAAAAAATAAAATGTGGATGCAATTCAGTTTACAGGGAAATTAGAAATGGTTAGAAATTTTATCAACGTTAATTTCTTCTTACAATGATACTAAGCATCGAACCATTTTAATGAAACCAAATGAAGTTACTGTTCAAAATCAAAGCAGAATTTTATTGCGAACATCCAAAAACTTCAAGGAAAAGAGTAATGATAAAAAACCAAAATTAAAATTGTAGAAAAAGTTCGTGTTAGTAAGTACGAACACGTTTTTAAAAAAGGTTATACTCCAAATTGGACAACAGAAATTTGTACAATAAATAAAATAAAAAATACGGAACCATTTACATATGTTCTCAAAGACTGCGAGGATCAGCCTATTGTTGGCAGCTTTTATGAGCAAGAACTATCAAAAGTTCAACATCCTGATATTTACCTGGTGGAGAAAATTGTTAAAAAGCGTGGGAATAAATCATATGTAAAATGGTTGGGATTTAATGAATCGCACAATAGTTGGATAAGTAATTTGGATTTGTAAAAAAGAATATCATTATGACTGAATGTATTATGTATTTATTAATAAAAATTTGGTTTGAACAAATACAACCCTTTTTTTAATTTATACAGTGTATATAAACTCTTAATATAAATGAATGCACATTCTCAACTCTAAGTATATGTATAATTTATTTTATTTTTCAATCTAATTAAGCGATTTCCAATATTTTCAGATTTTGTACTAACAGCTTTAGATAAATGCTTAATATTAAATATAATAATCTCTGCAAATAAAGTCTGAAAATCTAGAGGATCTGTAAAAACATATTTTTTACAGCACTTTCTTTTTAATTTTCTATAATTTTTTTTTCAGAAATGACTCAATTGTTTTTTCACTGAGAACTTCGCTTTTGTATCAAAAACATTCTGCAACAGTTTCAATTATAAAGTCTTTAGCTTGTTGAAACTGCTTCATTGACAATTCATAAAAACGTTCATCGATGCACAGGCTGAGTTCCTTCAGGACGCTAAATGTAGAATCGTAAATTAGAAAAGGATAAAACGAATCCTTCAATCCAGATTGCTCTAAGGACACCAAATTACTACCATGATGAAAACCAAAACGTAGATTAAAATTGGTAGATTTAATTAATCTTTCAGTCACTCCAGCATTGAAAAATGTTCAATGTCTGTAAAATACATTTTTAATATCCTCCAATCTTCAAAGTTCAGTCTGATGCTGCATCGTGGATGACTGGATATAAATTTTAATTTTACAGCTAAAGTATCAGCGTTAATAAATGTAACCCCAACAATAATTTGCTTGGTGAAAGATGCATTCAAGTTATATGTTGTTGCAAGCATAAATTGATTTTGGGGTGTGTACACCATTTTCTAGAATTAATAGTAAAAAAACACTGACACTGAATTTATTTTATCACTTTTTCACAAACTGGATATGATTGTAATTTCCTCCGAAATGTTCCATGGACAACTGATTCTTCTCACACATTTCTTTCATTTTATGAAGATTTTGATAATTTTTTAACACTTTCATCATTCTCTTCACGAAAAACACGGTGAACTCATTTTGCAGGTCGAGGGTGATTCTGGATCCATATTTCGTATTCACCTTCCTCACAGCCGTAATATCATATAGTTTATTTTTCTCCAGATCGTGCAGATTCTTCACAGGTAGAAGATCTTCTCCACATTCAAGTTTGTTTAGATCCTCAAAATTTTTTTTTTTCTCAATTAGATTCAGATAGTTGAAATTTGTTATTAGATCTCGAACAATTACTCTCTCTCGAGTTTTTTTTTTATCTAGCTTTAACTAATTTCTTAACTTCTTAAATGTTGCGTAGATGAGTATTTATTCGACACCTAAGTACTTTTAGATTTTCACGATTTAACATAACACACTAAGGTTGGAATTGGACTGAGAAAAAAAATTAGTTGCAGATCTCCTTATATGCCACCCCACTCCTTGCTGAAAATGCCCAACGTCTGATTCACGTTTTGTCAAAATTCTGAAGAAAGACAGAATGAGACTAGCCGTCTGAAATTGTTTGTCGGCATACATCACAGGAAGAGCCACATTAATAATACGAAAGAAATGACCTCAAACAAGTGACGCATAGTTATGGAATGTTTAAACAGTGCATTTGTGTGATAAAATTAAAAACCGATCAAGGTTATACATACGGTTTTCGATCGATTATTCGACAAAATATGACGTCATCTTTCTATCAGCAAATACTAAAGAGAAAACTTCTAAGGAATTTGTTATCAAAAGAAAAATATATCTAAGAGATGATCGCAGAGAAGTGACGTCTTGGATTTCTCAGCTTTACACAGCCGAATATTAGTTTCAGGATGACACGTATAAACTATAAATTCTAATGCGGATGGTAGCTGTGGCACCTTTCAACGCATTATAAACACGCATTATCTTTGGTCTTGACACTAATATTAAATATGATTATGCATAATCAAATTTGTTCATAAAATCAAAGACCATCCAACGTATGTATTCGTTTCTTCTACCAAATTCTTCAGCGAAAATATGACATCAGCTTCCCGTCGTTAAAAGTAAAAGGGGTGAACCGCTAAAGAGTTCGTTATTGAAAAAGGTCGCAGGAAGTGATGCATAGCTGTGAAATGTCTAAACAATCCACAAGGCCTGCTATTCGTATACCTAACGCTTTCTTTATTGCTATCAGTATGAAGATTTAATTTCGACATGGTCGGTAATGTCGGTAAGGGGATCTGTAACTAGAACAAGCTTAACCTATCTACTTAAGTTATTTACATAGTTACATATAAGTCACTTACTTATATAAATATATTTATAAATGAAGAAAAATACATAGAAGAAGTTTTATTGTTAAAATATTGAAATTTTGTATTGTAAACTATCTAGATTTGAATTTACTGCCAATTTATCAAAAATCAAGTTGAAATTTGAGGTCATGTTGAATATGGATCGTTCTCATAAATCCTCAAAAAATTTATCTGACGGTTATATTCTCGGTAATATTCTCATTCTCGTTACCGTTCTCAAAGTAATATAACCGACTCAGAACTCTATCACTAACGCGTTTCCCGCACTTTCGGTACGTACAGCGTGCAGTCTCGCGTCCATGCTAAATATGTACGTTTTAGAATTTTTAGCTTTAAGTTTATTTTATTCAAAATTTAATGAAAATTGAAATAATTACAAATTGCAAGACAATAAATTAATAAAGTCAATTCATTTAAGAATGTGTTGTTTTGGTCATACGGTCCATCAAAAATAATCGCAGATTCCGTTGTCAATGAATCATGCTTTATTTGTCAATTTGCTTAAAATACCAACGTTTCGACCTTGCTGCAGGTCTTCTCCAAGGTTATATGTAACCTAAGTTCAATAATATGAAAACATGTAATAAACTATAATTTTTAACAAAATCTTGTGATGGAAAACAAAAAACTTTTTTTGTACAAACAATGTTTTCATTTACCTGTATTAATGTTAATTAAAACTATTTTTAGAAATTTCACACTTTCTTCATTTTCCAAGAGACACTATATAATTTTGGAGTAAACCAAAATCAGTTACTTTTTTATTACA
>JAUELO010000339.1:1026404-1042541 GCA_032357855.1 Amphibolips quercusostensackenii
GCATCTTTTGCCCAAGAAAATTTTTGAACTAGTTGTAAATATAGCAAAACTGCAGGAAGCCACCCCAGCGCAATATTTCTATCAAGAAAATTGTCTACGTATTTGTTAGGCTGAAAAAAACTGCTGCAAGTTTATTTACCGGTATTATTTGCCCGAAAAAATCACTTAAGTAGCTGTGTTTATGTGAAAACTGCAGCAGGTCTCCCTAGCGGCGTCTCTCGCCCCAAAAAATTTTATAAATAATTCTAGGGATGAAAAAACTGCGGCAACTTTTCCCAATGGCATCTCTTGCCAAGGACAATTTAGCATTACATCTGGGTGTTCATCTGTGTGTATCATGAAAATAACAAAAAATTCGATTTATGAAGAAATGAGTATTTACATTAAGTAAAAAAATCATTCTGTCGGCTAACTTACAATAATAAGGCAAAAATAGGATTTGGACATCAACAAACTGCAGCGGGCTATGCAAGTATCTGAAAATACGAAGAAAGGCGTTGAAGCTATAAGAGAACAAATATATGCTGGACGTCGTGGCCTAATAAATAGGAAGCATAACAACTTCATATTAAACACTTGATACTAAAATTTCTTAAATTATAGTATTCAAAGAGATTTCATAATCTTAGCATTAAGCCAATCACAAACATCTAGCTTTTTCCATGAAAAAGGTTTTTCAAAATTAAAACCTATATGAAGGCACAAAACACTAAAATTTTCTATATTTTAATTTTTTCATACTTAAGGAAATAACAATGAACCATGAAGCTCTTGCAAGAAAAATATAAGCTTACTTCCACATCCTTACTCAAAAAAAAAACAAAAAAAAATTCACGAAACATTGAACCTTCTAATCAAACTATACAAATCAATATTTGTTAAAAATTATTTGTTTCAGGTATTTGAAATCCAGAAATAAAAATATGCAATTTGAGAGTAAAAGAAAACTGCATCGCTTAAATTTTTTGTAAAGACAAAAGTTTCACGAACCATATCTCTCTATCATTACAGCAATTCCTTAAGAAAACTTTTGATCTACTGCTCACTAGCTGCAAAATCTACCACAAATTTAAACCTCGGACACTACTTTGGTCTGCAAGGAAAACGAGCGCCTTAACCTTAATGTGATATAACCATAAAAGCATATAGAACAGTAACACTTTATAAATAACACTATAATAAAATACGATTTGAGTTGAAATGTTACTATTTAATAGAAGCGAGATTTAAAAAAAAATATATATATTTTTTGCAGAAACCTTAATGACTCAGATTTCATGTTCCAGGTTCTTTTTCTATAATATCTGTTGTCTAAAAAATTTCGATACAAATAATTAAGTATCTGATATCTAAAGACTGTAGCAATTTACTTTCAATTCTTTAGTTTCACAAAATTGCAAAATATTATCAGAATAATTTTTATTTGTTAAGGAATTGCACAGTTGTAATGTTTCTTAATTTTTACTAACTGATATTTTATATATTCACATAATTACTTACCTTGCACTCAGAGAAAAGTGATTTTGCATATGGGAAAGTTATTAGATATAGGGTGAATCGCCACAGTTTCGCCTTCCTTAAAAATATTTAGAAAATTTTCTTGGGTGAGAGATGCCGCTGAAAAGACTTGCTGTAGTTTGGCCATCTTTACAACTAATTACAAAATTTTGTGTGACAAAAGATGATGCTGGGGAGACTTCCTGTAAGTTTGCTATTTTCATAAACACTTTTAAAATTTTGTAATGCCGACAGATGCTGCTAGGGAGACTTGCCAGAGTTTTGGAATCTTAAAAAGCAGTTGGAAAATTTTTTAGGTCGACAGATGGCGCTCGGTAGACTTGCTGCAGGCCATATTTACAGCTAATAACAAAATTTTCTGTGTCAAGAGATGCTGCTGGAGAGACTTGCCGTAAGTTTGCCATCTTTATAATCACTTATAAAATTTTTAATAGCGAGAGATGCTGCTGGAGAGACTTGTCACGGTTTTGCCATCTTTCCAACTAGTTAGAAATATTTCTAGGTTGACAGATGTCGCTGGGTAGATTTTCCGCAGTTTTGCCTTACATAAAACTACTTAAAAAAATTTCTTCGGCGAAAGATGCCGCTGTGGAGGCTTTTCGCAGTTTTTCCATCTTCGCAACTAGTTGGAAAGCTTTCTGGGCAAGACATTTCGCTGGGGGGCTTGCTGCACTTTTGTTATCTTTACAACTAGTTAAAAAATTTTCCTGGGTGAGTGATGCTGGCAGGAAGACTTAATGTACTTTGGCCACCTTAACAATCAACTAAAAAATTGTCTGTTGCAAGAATTACTGCTAGAGAGGCTTTCCGCTGTTTTGACATATTTATAACTACTTAGTAAACTTTCTTGGGCGAGAAATACCGTTGAAAACACTTGCTGCAGTTTTGCTATTCCTGAGACCACATAAAAAGTGTTGTGCTCGAAAGATGCCGCTAGGGGGCTCGCCGCAGTTTTGCCATCTTTACAACAAGTTAGAAAATTTTTTTGGGCATAAGATGCTGCTTAGGAGACTTTCCGTAGTTTTGCCGTGTTTACATCTGATTAGAAAGTTTTTAAATACTACAGATGCCGCTAGGGAGACATGGCGCAGCTTAGCCATCTTTAAAAGTTGTCAGAAATTTTTTTAGGTGAGTGATGCTGTTGGGTAGACTTGCCGTAGTTTTTTTATTTTCACGAATTGCTAAAATATTGTCTTGGACGAAAAATGCTACTCGGAAGATTTGCTACAATTTTGCTGCTTTAATGTGGACTTAAAAATTTTTCTTTGGTAAGAGGTGCCGCTAGGTAGACAGTAAGGTCTGAGAGACTTGCCGCAGTTTTGCCTTTTTTATTTTGACTTAAACAATTTTTCAAGGGAAGAGATGCCGTACTTGTGACACCCTGCAGGTGTGCCTTGCCGCAGGTTTGAATTGTTGCAGAGAGACTTGCCGCATGAGAAATGATAGGGACGGGACACCTTGCTGATTCTCGAAATGAATCATGCCTATCCACACCAATTTCCCTTCCGCCACGGGCTAAAAAATTCCACAACAGCACTATACCATCAAGTGAACTTTGCCTGGCTAGAGTTACTCTCTTTCTCTCTTTTACGCTAACGCGCGCTCTCCTATTTCTCTCTTTGCGCTTTCCTTTCTTCCCTGTTAATCAATACTCACGCCAACGAGGATCCTTACTAGCAGAAACGTTTTTTGAAAATAATAATATCGAAAATCGTTCTACATTTTATTAGAAAAGAAACGAAACGAAAAAGGCAAAACCAATGAAGGTCCGACAACAGGGAAATGTGGCAATTTCTGTTAATATTTATAAAAGAAGAAGAATATCGCTCCTTTGTCGGATTCTTTTTTTCCCTTCCTCCCCTTCAATTGTTTGATAAGCATGTAATTTTTTTTTAGAAAAATTAATCGCTTATTTTACAAGCGTTTAAAATTTTTTATTTAATTATTATTAAAGTAAAGCTTTCTTTTTCTCATTTTAAACGCTTGGTTGAGATTTATTAATTAGAGTAATAGCGCATAATCGTTTTCTCTTTCAACAATAATTGTTTGTAACTCTACCTTTAAACCGCATGCAAGCAAAGAGTAGGCGGCAACGACTGTCAGTTGCTTGCAAGCAGTCACTGAGGGCAGGAGCGTCCGCTTCACCCTATCTGAATATACAGACATAATTCAAAAAATCTAAAGTGACACTTTCTTTTTCTTTCTTCACTATTATCGTTAACCCGTGGCAGGTGTCACATCCGCTTTCATAGATCTTTCTGCAACAATCAATACTCCTTCGTTGGAATCCACATTATGCGTTTCTTTTCAAAAATTTTTTTTGGAGTCCTGTTGCTCGTCCTTCTGCTAGCCTTGTCCTCACCGCCCCCTCCTTTATCACCTATAAAGGGCATTTAAGCCCAGCAAGAGTTAAGGGTTTCGAGGTTGAGTTTGTATAATTTTCCAGGTCAACCTAAATGTACTTTATTATGATATCTGCGCTTTTTTCATTAATATCATACATTTATAATGTTACGCAAATAAAGACAAAATTAAATTTCTCGTCATTTACAGGTTCTTAAGGTCTTCAAGGTCAACTTAAATTAACTTAATTATAATTTTAATGCTTTTAAAATTAATGTCATACACGAAAATTTTACAAAAATCAATGCCAAATTGAATTCAAGATAATTTCTAGGACTTTCAAGGTTTTCTAGTCAAATAGCTACGCAGTGGAAAAAAATGAATTTTTTTGTTTAAAATAACGTACAGTTCACAGACATTGACCAATCAGGACGCAACAAATTTATATAAAAAGTAATTATATTTTAAAGGAAGTTTTTAGGCCTAATTTTTATAATTTTTCAATTTTTTTTAAAGATAAACAAATATAGTGAGAGAAATCATATTTTTTCCTATATGGTGTTACCGTTAGTCGTCAATAATAGGAAAATTGTTGTAATCGCCAACGTTTTATAGACCTACACCAGATAAAGATAATCCATTTTAAAACAATAAACGAAAATTTCTTATATAAGCAAATTATTTGTTGAAAATGTGCTTTTCATCATTTCCAGTCATTGTACTTTTCTAAAGTTATCTTGTAAGAAATATAAAACCTTATGATAATTTCGGTGAAATTCATAATTTTTCAATAAATTTCATGATTTTTTCACACAAATTCAATTCATCAATGCATTATTTATTATTAAGATGACTGGCATTGAGAAAAAGAAGGTTTTCCTTTACAAATGCGTCCAAATTATCCAAATTTCTTGTGATAGAACTTAAAAAAAGTAAAATTGTTGAAAATGATGAAAAATAGATTTTCCAAAAAAATTTGCTCATATAATTTTTTTTGTTTACTGTTTCGCAATGAAATCTCTTTATCTATTTTGAATATATGAAACGTAGGACAATTCCTGAATAATAAAATTCCTTAATTAAAGAATTTTCTACCAATAAAAGTCCTGAATAATAAAATTCCCAAGTTGTAAAAATCCCGAAAAATAAAATCCTCAAATAATAAAATTTTTGATATCTTGAAACTCTCGAATTGAAAAATTTTTGAATAACAAAATTTCCGAAATCACAAATTTCAAAACAATAAAATTCGTGAATGATAAAATTTACAAATAAAAAAATTCTCGATAACTTAAGATTCCCAAATTGAGAAATTTTCAAATAATAAGATCCCCATATTAAAAAAATCTCAAGCAATATAGTATCTGAAAATTGAAATTCATTAATAATTAATTTCTTCATTGCCTCAAATTTCTGGTTTAGAAAATTTTAAAATAACTAAATTTTTGAATTGAAATATTTCCGAAAAATAAAATTCCTGACTTATAAAATTCCTGGAAAATCCCGAATGGAAAAATCCCAAATAAAAAAATTCTCGATACTTCGAAATTCACGAATTAAAAAATCCTCGAATAACAAAATTTTTAAATAATAGAATTCTTGATACCTCAAAATTCACAAAATGGAAAATTTTACAATAATAAAATTCGCGAATAATTCATTCTCGGATGATACAATTCTTGAATCATAAAATTTTTGAATTAGAAAATTTTCAGCATCAATTGTAAATTCAAACAATATTATTAGAATCTTCAATCATTAAAAATAATTTTGTTTCACAAACATCGATTTTTTGGAATTTTGCAGTCGTCCCTTTATTTTTTTGTCAGATAACTTTTTTACTCTGCATTGCCTTCGATTCCTGTGATGATTTTTTTTAATAACACTGTTTTGCACATGAAAATTTCTTTATATGCGACTATAAATAGTTCAATCTGCGAAATATCTTGAGGTACATTTTTTGAGAAGAATCGTCTTTAAATATTCTTTAAAGCCTCCACTTTCAGAAGCTACTTTGAATTTAAAGTTGCAGATCAGCTACCAAGTCAGTGTGCCCGTTTTGATTGAAGAATAAAATTCCTGGTTCACACGAGTTTTTGATACGGCCTTTAAGCAAAAAAAATTTCTATATAAAGTAGGAAATACTGGACTTTAAAATATAGCACTTAAAATGGAAGTATTGGATTTCAAACTTTCAAAATTAAAATTTAGGTGCTTCAATTCGCAGTTCAAATAAATTAGATGAAATAATTAATTAGATTTTATTCGATTATTTGGCTTACAGTTCATGTATTTTGATAAAAATTAATTTTTTCGAGAAAATTAATCTTCTTGCTTGAAAATTTATCTTTTTCTTGAAAGCATATTTCTTTGGTTGAAAATTCACATATTTGGCTGAAATTTGGGTTTTGGTTTGAAAGTGACATCAAAGTATCCCGCATCATTAGCAAGACGTTCTGTTCCTTCTAGGATGTTGTGCCATCCATCATTCTCAATAAAATAAATCCATCCAGGTGTGAGTAAAAAGAAGTTTTTTCATAGCGCTAGTGAGAATTTCATTCTTGCAACGATCAATCTCAAAAGCATTGCGTTCATAGCAGATATCATCAAACATATCGCAGATAGCATTTCTTACTAGTCTTGTACCAGTAACTGCTGTAACATTATCAGGCCTTGTTAGTCTTCCATACACATGGAGTGTAATCTCGCTGGGTGGTATACACAAATCTTATGCTGTACATTAATTAAATTATAATCGCTATTGTTGAATGACGATGAGACATAAGGCTGACGTGCGTGAACCTTATATACAGCTTTCCACTCATCAAAACTCACTGGTGCTTGAATGTGAGTATTTCTTACATTTTTGTTGCAACGTAAGGAAATGATAAATATCTTGAATAGATACTTCAGTTTTTTTCCCACTAGGTTTGATCTTTAGACCAAGCTGCTTCAGAAAGAGCATATTTTGAGGTGTTAGCGCCTTGCGTGATGCTTGAGAAGTGGCTTGCGTTTGACATGTTGACGCTCTTATATAAACTCCTTTGCGATTGTGCACGATA
Organism: Amphibolips quercusostensackenii; assembly: GCA_032357855.1. Classification (NCBI taxonomy): domain Eukaryota; kingdom Metazoa; phylum Arthropoda; class Insecta; order Hymenoptera; family Cynipidae; genus Amphibolips; species Amphibolips quercusostensackenii. The sequence goes on from JAUELO010000339.1 coordinate 1,033,328, forward strand.
CCCATTATGATTATTTGACGTGTAGTCGTATTATTATAACCTCTTTTTGGAAATTAAACAAGTCTTAGTTCCGATCAACTATACAGGGCTCAATTTGATATATTGTCTTCACGGCGAGTGGGAGGTAAATGATGTGTGATGGTACTTCAACAATCTTATATTCTGGTGGTACAACAGTCAGGAATTTATGAATCGTGTGCACTTTACGATTATTTATGTAAGGTCTTGCAGTGATGTTAAGCCCAACTAGTACAGAGTTTAATTTCAAAAAAGCCACAGTTAGATCAGAAGTATGAGTCTTATTGGCTGCAAGAACACGTGAAGTGAATCCAAAGAAACGTCCAATAGAAACGTAAAGTTAAAAGTTTAATTTGCGAATACACTTTACCTCGCTGCGTAATGTGTTGTTTAGATTAATGTTTATTGTAGTGCCTTTTTCTGCTAGATCCTTCTGAACATTACTTTCAATGTTTTTAATCTCATAGCTGCCAGTAGGCATGTTCGCCACTCGATCACCCACATACATTTTATTTCTTAAGTGTCAACGTTAGGATTCGCATTAAATGAAAGCAGTTCATCGAATATAAGTGCATCATTTTTATAAAAAGATACTTCTATTGCTTCAAAGTACTTTGCATCTAGCACAGATAAGTTTCATGTTATCGTGAGAGTAAAGAATTCATCCATGATGGTGTACTTCTATGTACTAACATTATTTAATTCATCACATTCTCTCATTTAAACAGTATTCGTCTTTTATATGCAGCTGTTCACATTAAAATTTTAAGGACAGGTGTCCACATTCAACGCTATCTTGATTCCGATATCCATCATGATTGTACTTTATTACACTTACATCACCGAGTTGATCAACAAGATCCGATGGTGGACAAAGATTACCGAAACTGTTAACTCATAGTACATTATCGCTAATCTCCCTATAATTTACCCAGAGGGTGCCAGGGCTATAACTATCATCAAGATAAACAATAGTTGAATCAATTTGTCGAAGTTCTTTCACTGGTAGTTAAATGCGCGTAAACACTCCACGAAAACGTGCAATCTTTAGAGATTTAGCATACTTGAACAGATCGGTATCAGAGAGAGCATGGTGAGGTAGCTTCACTACAAGTTTTTTAGTGCTGGTCTTAGACTGAGTTCCTGTCGTTTTTGATAAGGTTTCATAAAAAGACCTTATCTTTTTCTGTAAGGTTTTAGGTGTGAGCCTTTTTCTAGAGCAATAGCTTCCATTGAATTGTTATGAGGTTGAGCTTCTGCCAGTTGCTGTTTAGCTGCGCTAGCAATGTTTACCGCCTTAGCTATATCTGCTGTTCCACCAGTAAGAGTTTCAAGTGCAATAAATCTAGTGGAAATTGGATTTAGTGTCATAACACCACCGACTTTTAAAGGGATCGGCAGAACACGTTAATTCTCACTTTATGTTTATCACCTATATCTTTGACAGATTGCTGTGCACCTAAAATTGCAGACTTGATGGCCACTTTTGCGTCACTGCTTCGTTTTATTGCATTTATCACGTGAGTTATTTACAGTGCTGCCGCTTTCTCATAAATTAAAGCGCCTTCAGCAAGAACACACTGCCAAGCTTAACTGGCTAGTACACGATCTGAAGCGTTTCTGGTTTCGACGTCTTCACGATTTTGCGAGTATGCAATGTCGTGTTTATAACACGCTTTGTCTAAAGGGTTAATACCAGGATCTCCCTTAGCAAGTCGTTTGAATAGTCTGGTACCTAAGCCACAGTACTGGTAGCCAGGCAAGTGTAACCTAAACGGCAAGTTGTTGATTAATTTGTTGACCAATCCTTTACCTCGATGAGGACATCGTGACACTTTGTTCGTTTTACGGTGCAGAATAATTCTTTATTGTACAAAGATCAGCACGCAACTGACCTAAAGGTATATAAGCGTCGCATTTATAGCTTCAACGCAGTTTTAGTCGAGATGCGGTTGAGGTCACAACCCGTAAAATTTTTGATCGTCAACTTTGACGCCCTTGTTTCACAGCAAAATAAAAGTGTCAAACGGCATGGCAGTTCACCACCAGACAGCATTCGTGCGGTGTTTTGTTGTCTGTCTACTCAAAATCACTTAAGCAGTCAACGTACACATTTTTGGAAAAGGTATTGAACAAAATAGATGGTGTTGACTATTTTTTATTCAGTGAGTATCAAGAAGTCGTAACACGGAGTGAAGTCTAACTGAATTCCATCATTATATTCAATGATGTTGCATGTAAAAAACAGGACAATATTCTAGCTTTTTTCTGTATAGGTAGACATGCGCATAATGACTAATTTTACTTGTGTTAAATCCACGCTTGTATTCCTAAACATCTCCTTAGAGATAAAAAAAAAATCTGAGTCAAATCGCAAAAGCCAGTGCAGCGATTGGACGTAAACATCAAATGCCCAAACTGGGTAAAGAAGCTGCTAAACAAATAGGGAATGAAACGCTTACGCCAATCGTCATGCCATCGCAAAAATTATTTGACACGTCAAATAAACCAATGAAGAGCGAAGTTAAGCATAATGACTTATGAAAGAAAGATGGCAAAGAGGAGGAGAAAAAAGATGAGAACGCTTCCTTCATGACTGCTACTGATTAAGAAAAACAAGATACAACTACGGCGAAAAGTAGCGAAATTTAATCTGCTGTAAATTATGCAAATGAATTTCTGAAGCTGCTACATCACAATAGAGAACAGTTCTTGGGCATGGTTTATGTTGTGCGCAAACTCAGTAATAGCACTCGTATGATTTAATACACTCATCATTTTTGAGGGCTAATACATCCAGCCCGGTGATGAGCAATATCAAAAAAATGTCGGAATGCTTAAACTGTTGTTTAAACAAAATCCAGAAGAATCGCATATAAGCGACGATGACCGAAACAAGTTTAAGAAAATCTTGGCTGATACAAATGCCCACAAGTAGCGGTATGGTCATAGTGAATTCATTTGCACAAGCAACAGTAATAAGTACAAACACTTTATTGCAAAACTTTTTAACGTATCGCGAAGACCATCATATAAGGCAGAGTTTTTTTACCACAGTCTATGTAAGCAAGAAAATATGTAAAGATTAAATATGCCTACTAAGACGACCCTAACGAACTAGTTAATCGTCTTCGTCTACTGCTAGACGTTTCAGGTGGCAAGCAACCTGATTTACAATAATGAGATTATATTAATCATAAAGGAACTACAGGAATCTTAAATCATATGTAAAAAGCGTGCTCATCAAAATAAAGTCAGTATCACGATGAATATGTACGTACATCACCTAGATCAAACCGCTACAGCAAGTCGGGAACCGTCGGGTGTTGGATTCAAGATCACTTCCGACGGTCTTTACTATGCAGACGGAAAAAGAGTTTGTTATGTTAGCGATGCTAAAGATCAATACGACGCAGTCAATTTTTTACCAGTACAACGCATTGTTCAAAACGAGATACGTACAGTGTATCAACTCACATCATTTATGCGAACAGAGTTTGATAATAATGATTTGGTGATACGTATACTCGAAGAATCAATCAACAAAGAACTAAAAAACACACAGATCAACACCTTACAAGATTTGTCAGTCTGTAACACTGAACTTATTGCTTAGGTGGAAGGTTGATTAAAAGCACTCGAGAATTGACATCAAGAAATCGGCACTAGTCACAGAACTAGACAAATGACAAAAAAGAATTATCCACGTCGTCGTGTGCAAATGCGTGGTATAGACGAGACATTTTGGGCAGATTTGGTTGAAATTCTGCCCTATACATATGAGAAAAATTACTATAAATATTTTTTTTGCCGTTATAGACCTTTTCTTTAAGTACGTCTGGGCGGTTTCTGTTGAAAGCAAGAGTACACTAGATATCACTTTAGAAATACAGTCTATACTTGTGAATGGTCGTGTGCCAGAAAACTTAAATACCGATAAAGGTTTGGAATTTCATAATTGATGTTTGAAAAATCTTATGCAACGATACAACATTGACGTCTACTTTACGCATAGTAATTTAATGGCGTCAAAGTGTGAAACATTTTAGTCGCACGCTCAAGAATAAATGTGGCCACAATTTATCTTGAGAGGCAACTATAAGTGGATAAAGATTTTACCTGCTCTCATCTCCAAGTACAAGAATATAAAACACCGATCAATCGGTCGAGAACAATCCATTGCTGGCGGATTTCAAAAACAAGAACTTCTCAGAATTTAACATCCAGATATGTATCTTGTGGAAAAAGTGATCAAGAAACGTAGCAACACAATAATTGTAAAGAAGTTGGGTTTTGACTTTTCATTCATGTTCATTCATGCACATATATATTGTTTTTTATTCCGTAAAATCCTGATATACATATACTATTAGAAATAATTACATTTAAAAACCTCTAAAGCAATATTTATAACTAATCTTTTTCAAAAAGATCCAAAAGTCCATATCACTATTACTAAGAACATCATCATTGTCGTTGTCATTATCATCGATATCCATGATCTTGTAATGGCTTCATGCGAGTATCAGGACAGTTTTTTTTAAATAATAGCTTTTTGTCATAAGGACTAAGCATTATTTTTATTTGTTAAATAGTTTCAACGTTATGAAGTCTAGATCTGATTAAATATTGTGTTCTAAATTGTACAATCGAGTTTCTCAGGCATTTCATATAGTCATCGAAGGTGATTGATTTCTTGACAACGTTGGGTTTTACGCCTTTTTCTTTTTTAAAAAAGTCTTTGCCGTTTATACAAATACCGTACGTCTTGTCCCGCAAGCCAATAAATTTCGTAATGATTTGACCTGAACACTCGTCTTTCATTAAACCCAAGACTTTGTTAATGGCTTGCGGCATTTCAAAAACATTGTCTTAAGGATAGTCCGATGTATCGAATTGACATATATTGTTTTTCATATTTTGTTTTATATGAGCATAAATGCCAACACATTTACCTTCATATATTATACTATCCGGTTTGGTGTATAATAGTTCACAACTTTTTCTGTCGTTGTTACACATGTTACCGTAGTGCAAGACATAGATCAGGATTTTAGATAAATCAAGCATTGAAAGTCTAACATACATCGTCTTATTAAACAAAACATGATTTATTTTTGATTCAATAGCCACTAGATTTGCACTAAATATTTCTCGGCTGTGAAAGTTTGGTTTGGCTATGAGGGCTTCAGCTCCATGTCCACCCTCACACTTTTCACGAGCTTTACATTAACATGTTTTCGTACGTTCTCTATTTTTCCGTGAACTGCATTATTTATTAATTTAAGTAGGTTCTTTTTAAACTCGTCCTAAGCGTTTGTTCTGAGATTAGTATTGAGATCAATAAATTTTTCAATTTATTGAGATTGATTATATTCAAGAACTCTGTGACTTTTGATAAGTTTGAGTCGATTAGCTAGTGCCTGTTTGAGAGCTTGGTAACGGAAAATGTACATTCGTTTTTGTAGGAGAATAGTTAGAAGATCCTCCTGGCTTGGCCCTGGTGCTTTCGAGTGCTCTGTACAAAGCGGTAAGTCATTGTGTACTTCATAGATTTCAGGTGGATAATCCAAAAATAGTGAAACAGTCCTAATGTTCCAAATTTGTAACCCGTTTAAAGTCAACATAAGGGAGTGGTTGTCTCATGGCCCAACCGTACAGGTTCTTTGCATCGAAATACATTAGGTAAATTATCTCTCCATTGTCGTTAAAAACTGTCATATACTTATTATTGGCAATGGCGTATCTGTTTAGGCATTGACCCACTCCACAATTTTTGTCATTCTAAATCAAAAACAGCATTTTTAAGTCAGTGAGGAATTCCATTCTTACTTTTCTATATTTCAGCATGGCATCTTGTCTCAAAACAAAAGTGGTGTAGAAGTGTGCAGGATCAAGATCGTTAAGCCGTGATACATTTTTCTCGAAAAGTTTTGAAGACATCCGCTAAAAGCAGTACATCTGTCTTCATATACAGTTTTACATATTCACTAAGATTTTTAAAATTAAACACAAACCATATCTGTTTCGCATGTAAATAATCCACATCAGATCCTAATGAGTCATTCAAAGTGCTGTAGAATTTTTCATTTGGTGGTAGCTAACATTATTCTAGTTTTTATCTCGAGTTGAGGTATTTATAAGAAATAACACCTTTTCTCGCGAGAAGCTCAATTTTTTCTTTTTCGATAACGGAAAATACAGAATTCACAATTTTATGAATACTGAGGTACGATGCTAACTTTTCTACTGATGAGGCCATGAACCGAAATGAATCTATGAATCTAAATTCGACTTAAGTTTCCTCAACATATTTTTTATATAAAATATACTTTTATTTATTTAGCGGCAAAGCTTTTATTCTTCGATCAAATTTTTGTAGTAACATCGCGAATGATAGAGTAAATATAGAATTCACTAAAATTGTGAAACACAGCAGGTATGGTCCGTGAATCTTGATATTCTATGTTACAATGTTTATGCGACAGACCGCGGTACATACTAGCTAAGTAACAATAGTCGCGAACTTTCGCTATTGGTGGATGCAGGATATTATCACATATGTGACAATTAGTAGGTTCTGTGAAGGCTTTCCTTTGTTCTGGAGTCAAGTTGATCATTTCCACTGGAGAGGAAAGCATTTTCTTACAAACCCTTTGTATTTGCAGCAGCTCTTATATAAACCACTTTGCTAGCTCTATATCTTCCGGGCAGGACTGATAAAACGATAATGAATCATCATAGCTACATTTAAGGTAGTAGACGATGTCATACACTTCATGTTTTTAAAACTTCTCCCTGTTTGCTGTTCTTTCCTGGTCTACCACGCCTTTTAGCACTCACAATATGCATAAATGATAAAAGGAACCTTTTCTAGAAACTTAAAGTTTTTTAATTCGATCATGTTTTTCCCAGGTGTGGGCAGCACAATTTTACAGTAATTTAATTTTCCTCAATCTTCAGTGTATGCAATCAACTTTCCTTCAGATGAGAAATAGTGAAGGCATCGATCACAAATATATTCTTGGGTTTTCTTCCCAGATAGTTGCCTGCTCACTTATCGAAAAAGATTCTTTATCCATGCATTATAAAAATTAAACGTCTAAGTCTTGCTATCATGCCAATCTTTTTCTTCATTGCTACTGTTTTCATTTACGCACTCTTTTCTACTCGGATAAGGTTTACGTGAATATTTCTTTTATGTGAAGTGAGATGTAATGGGACCATTGTAAATGCATTTTTCTTGGTTTTGATCAGGTATAGCTTGACACACGTGTAACAACTCTATGTTCCCTATTAACTAGGTATTTGGTATTAATGTTCACGGAAATTTTTATTATTAAGTGTTAGATCAATTCTGAGTCTTTTTACTCAAAATCGGCCATTTTTTTAGGATCGGTTGTCTCACACAGTTTTTAATCCAGAGTTTTAATTCTGTGATATAGTATGTTTCTTGTTTTTTCGATTTAAAAGTCTTTTCATTAGGGGTCTTCTTACTAATCTCCAAATAGTATGTAAGAAGCACAGTGTTTACTTTTGGAGCCCTATTTTCGCGCAAGGTTTTGCCCACCTTAGCAATGAATAATCTTATAGAATCGTTCAGAAAAGCAAGAACATCTTTATAAACTAGGTTGGCTACAACACACGTCTTTATTCTACACTCAAATGCTTTGTAGACGTCGATCCATGAAACTGGATTGCTGATGTCATCACGTTTTGTTTCTTTGTTCAGCACACCACTTCCTTTTTCACTGAGCAAATCGAAGCAAACTTTCCGACATGCTAATTTTTCAATTATATTTAAGCACTTACGTTTTTTTATTTATTGTTAGTGAAGGTGTTTTGCTATTAGGCTCCCTTCTTACAGTCTTTAAACACATTATACACTCGTATCCCTATTTATTAACTTTTTCGTTTAAAGCTTTCTCAAACAAAGGGACAAGTTCAATATACTCGTCGAGCAGCATCTTAACACCTGGCCTATAAGTTACTATTATTATTATTTTTGAAACACCTCTACTTTCTTTTCTTTTTTCACTTTTACACACTATTTACTCCACTAATGTTAATTTTATCACTATTCACTATTTATTTCAGATGATTCTCATTCTGAGTTTGAAAACAGAATTACTCAGCTTCGCTTAAGTCCAGCTCTTGTCAGGCGTTACCCTCACTCTGCACACACATATTAATACTTCTAGCACCTTATAGAAGCTTTGATTGATATTTTTTTTATATATTTTAATTTTTTACATATTTTTATGCAGGAAATCTCGAAAATAAATACCCTTGCTAGAAAATTTGATGTGTAGAAAATCTTCAGAGATACCACACAGACAGAAATTTATGTAAGGGTCGACATTTATCTTGGTGCAGAAGCGTGTTACAGAACCCATGAAATAATACGTCGCAGCCTCTTATGCTTTATCAGTATACTTCGGAATCTAATGTACTGTGAAGTAGTACTGCAGAAACATACACCACAAAACTAAACTGTTTATCCATGTGTATTATATAAATCAACAGTGCATCCGTAAGTATCATAGCAGTGTACTGTGCAGAGGTACTCGTATATGTGGTAGAACCCTACTGCGCAGCCACATATATCACCAAACTGTACTGCAAATCCATGTATATCATAGAAGTCTACTCCGGTAAAGCACGCTGCTTCACCTAAACACATCTTTACCTCAATTTAAGAAAGAGCAGTTGAATTTTCTAGGCGGGGTTATTGCTTTTAAGAATCCATGCATCAAAATATCCACAAACCTCAATCGTTCGTTCTCGAATCTAGCTAAAGATAACGCATCCAATTTCGGTAATTCTCGCAATTTGATGCACCTAGAACCCCGCGCACAACGAACCTTGTGAAAATTTCGATCGATCTTTTCAGAATGTATACATACGAGGTCTGGCTATTAAATAACGAGACTGCACGCATAGAGGGCGCCCTAGACGGGTGAAGGAAAAAACGAGTAGTGCTTTGGGTATCTGGAAATTTTCTCTATTCACGTACCAAAACACGTTTTCGTCACTATTATAGTATTTGTGCAGAAGCGGTTTGAAACGAACGTGTTTTTGTCCCGAGCCGAAAACCATGTGTGACGAAAAACAGGAACAACGTATCAATCTCAAATTTCTCGTTAAATTGAAAAAAACTTCGACTGAGTGCTATAAATTGTTGCAAGAGGCCTAA
>JAUELO010000339.1:1118966-1130135 GCA_032357855.1 Amphibolips quercusostensackenii
AGTTTTTGTGCTGTGATAGTGATTCTTATGTAATAAAGGAGGCAAGTACTTGATAGAGAACTATATTTAGTCATGCGCAATGTTAAATTATATAATTGCGATAGAGAAATAATGTCTTTTGAACGTTTTTTTTATAAAACCATTTATCTATAGTCATATTTCATGATATTACATAGTAAAATTAGTAACTAACCATTAAATTACTCTAAAAATTTTCTCTACGTACATTGATATGTATTATTTACAGTATTTGTATCATCAAACATGAAGGTACACATCAGTTGACGTGTTAAAATTTAATTTAACTACCAACTCTGCTTCACTTGTTTGAAACGCGATAGAAACCAAACGATTTCGTAACATATTATGCCAGTTACTAGAAAACAAATTTAAAAATTATCCATATCATTACACTTTAATTGCATTCGATGTGGATTTTTATATTTATCAAAAATATTTAATTGACATAAATTACAAAAATATTTAAAATATGTGGATAACTAGCCGCGACCTTTTTTTAAATTATTGGAACAGCACAATAAAACATTTCATCATAGAGTAAGGGGTCGTTTATAAATTACGTAAGGTTGTTTATCGACAATTTTGACCCCACCCGCATGTATGGACCCTAAGAGCAACAGGTAGTGGTACCTCAAGAGGAAATAAATGACTACACAAAATATTGAAATAAAAGACAGTGATAATTATAGCTACCGTTCAAATTTCACAAAGAATAAGGTTGACAACAACGTAAATACCATTCTATTGAAGTTCTGAAGAAATTTCGTGTTTTTAAATTTTAGTAAAAGATAATTTTGTTATTTCCACCAAATTGTTTTTTTTTTTTAATGAAAGAAGTATTTTCTTTTATCTAACTAAAACATTTTTTCATTTAAAAAATAATATTTTTTTTTTATTCCGGCAAATTTAGTGTCTCAGTTTAAATATAAAATATATACCAGTTTTAATCAAAGAAAATGATTCTTCTCTGCAAATTCCTTTTTTTTTATTTTAATAATGACAGGATCCTCTGTGAAAAAAAATCAATTAATATTGATTATAAATGTCAATGTAGAGATTTAAAATTGTACTAAAAACTTCAAATACTTGCTTGTTTGATATGAAAAACAAGGTGCAATTCAGAGAAGGAACTTTTGAAATTGGTTGAGATAGGAGAACTAATTTAGAGTGGGGTAAAAATAGGTCTAGTTTGTGAAGATTTCGTGGACTTGTGTTACAAAATGCTTAAATTATTCAATATAAAAACAATTGAAAATTATAAATCAATTAAGATTTTGAAATACTTAAAAAATCTCTTTAAATACTTCATGCTATTGGCTCTTAGCGCGATTTAACACCCAATTTGTCAAATGACCATTTAAAAATGTATCGGCTAATAGCAAACATAAAAATTTAATTTTTAACGCAGGCTTGTTCTCTAACACTTGCATGTCTTCAAGCATATTAGGTTAAGTCTGGGGGAGATGGCTTTTGGAGAGAAGTGGTCAATTTAAAAAAATTCTAGAAAGACTTGCTAGATGTCGCTAGTTATCTGTTACTTCGCTTCAATTCGTGTGTAAGTACACCTGCACGCAAAATTGTTTGCGTATTATACAGGAAAGGTAAGTGAAATCCATTTGTTTTCTTTCGCTATACTTAAGACTTAGTTAGGGATTTTATGTGACAAATTGGCGTTATATAACTGGATATATAGCTAGAGGCTTTTGTCGCCTTGGCTTATTTCCTAGGCGACGCAAAAGGACCCTACTTTCCAGAGAGGTGGAGGCTTTAATTCGGCGCTGCCAGGAGAACATGATTTATCTGCTGTTGGGCTGTGATGTAAACTCCTACCGTGCTGTGTGGGGAGCACGAACAACAACTCCAGAGGAAGAAAATTATTCAAATATCTGGCGGGCACTGAGCTGGAGATTCTAAAACGGAGTGATACTCTAACATTCCTCATTGAAAACAAGATTGACGCTCTTGATTTGTTTCTATGTCTAAATGGACTCAGGAGGAAAGTATTGGGCTAAAGAAACTGTGCTTCATGCTGCTGTTGTGAGACAGAAGCTGCAGGTAGGACAGAGGGGGTATGCTGTCGGCACATTCTTGGATACAAAGCCTATTTTTAGCGGTATATCTCCAGGAGTCATCTGTAGAGAGCCTTCAAAGTTCAGCGTGCAAGAGCAGCTGGTAAACTGGAGATGAAGCATGCTACGCCGAAGGAGACTAGGAACCAGATATAGTAATTGCCTGGTCAAAATATAGTGCTACTGACGGGTGCGCCAAGAGGGGGGGGGGGATCTTGTCATGCCTTATGTGGTGCATTGTAGTGGATGGCCTCGTTGGTCGGCTAAATGGAGAGGGTTATTATACACAAAGCCACGAAGATGACTTTTTAATCCTAGTAAGGAAGGGGCTTATCCCTCTCTAGGGATTACGGGACCTTGTAGCTAGTGAAAAGGCTTGAGGGTCTCATCGGGCTCTAGATCTCAACTAGGTTTACTAGAGCGAGTCCTAATGCTTCCAAGCTACAATATGATCGCTGTGTCAAGGGCTAAATGGCACCAGGTTTAAAAAATCCTTAAACACCCCAAAGTTTCTCCTAAGTAGAGGCAAAGCAAGTGTTGCTTTGCTGTGAGAGTTTCTTATTTTCCAAGCTTTTCACGAGACCAAAAACAGCGGAACACGTAAAGCCAAAGAAAACAAAAGCAATGAGGTGCGTCTTCCGGAACCCTCTTCTAACCTACCGCTGAAGGTGGACAGCACCACTGGGGACAGTCTATAAGGAGCGTTGCGAAATTCTAGAGCGAACAAAATTGCGAGAAAAATGTCTCAAATGTGAATAGATATATCAAATGATACATTTTTGTAAATTATATTGCGATTTCGCACGCAGAATCTTAAGTAACGTCTGAACGTCAGCGTCTTTGGATTTCTTTGATGCAGCATAACTGAATATTTTTGTATTTAGTAGGCCGAATTCCGAGTACAGTCTTAATCTTTTATTTCGGAAAGCAGTCTTGAAGTCGATCTCAAACTAGAGACAAAAAAATCGTAAAGAATAAATATGCATATACTGTAATGCAATATTTTTAAAGAATGTGAGGTTGAACTTCATTACACCTACCAAACTGTGACCTTGATATTGTTATAAGACTTGGTATTTTGAAAATTAATCTACGCTTAAAATGTCTTTGAAAGATAGACTTCCAATTCGATAAAAGGAAGTAGCAGACCAATATTCTTAAACCGTACTTTAAGGACTTGAGTTAGTCTTTAGCCAAAATATTATGAAAACTATATTTTTTATATTATCATCAGCAGCTGAAAGTAAAGATATTTTGATATCTTTCAACTTTATTTAAAAATCTTAAATTAGATATTTTTATAGATATTCCATACCTTCTTCTGGCGTTTCATGACATAGCATTACACGGAAGCCGAGAATAATTGCTATAGCCTTTTGTTTTCCTTTATCTCCAGTTTTTTTTTTGGATCACATTGTTAGCCAGGAATCTTTGTCAAAGAGCATGATATTTATCATGCAATTTTCCTTCTGAAAAAAAATTTATTTCTGCTGAATGGAATAAAGTATATGCTAGGCTGCTCGGGTAGATATTGTTCATGGATCCCAAGAGATAATTCTTTATATCTGGTTGTAGGAATGCTAGAAAAATGTTTAATGGCATAAATGATAGTTTTTAGTTTGCCTTAATTAAATAATATTTTATTGTTTACCAATGTTTTGTATGATTAAAGATTTTAGTCTCAACAGTGCGGAGACTTAGCATATTCCTTTCAAAATCATTTAAGCATTTATTATCACTATAAGACTGCTTCAAAATTTCTCCTTTAACTTTGTTTGCTCAAAAGTCTAAAACAATCGCGAAGCTAGTATTTATAATATTAGTTAAAATTTTATTTAAAAAATATGAAAGTAGATTTTTTGTGACAATTGTATTTTCATATTAAACCAGATCGTCTCAACTTTCTTCATTTTTTAATTTTTACTAATTTTTTATGTAGTTCGAGAGAAAAGGGTAAAAATCACCAAAATGTGAGAAGAAAATTGGAAAATCTAGATAAGATAAAAAACTTTGTAATTTTAAAGAAAGAATTTGTATGTGTGTGTTTCTTTGAATAAACATAAAAATTCAAATACTCGTCATATTTTCTTCTCAATCGAAAAAATAGGTGTAGACAGATTTCCTATAAAAACATAACCTATTTTGTTACTCAAAGATTCTGCTACTCTAAGTGTGAAAATAAATTATATTTGATGATAGCTAAGGTAAAGGACCGTAAATTCTAAAAAACGCAGTCAATATTCACATTAATGAAAAGTAATTCTTTTTAAAAGGTACTAGAATACTCTCAGATTTGGTAACGTTTCTAAAGGTTCAAGAACAAGAAAATCATTTTCTTTATCAAGTAGGAAGGGTTTCCACTTTTTCCACTTGTATGTCAAAATAGCTGTAGGTCTAGCTTTATTGACGAACAACTCTTGTATAGATTTTGGAGTAAGGCATTAAAAAGCCTTCTCGCTTATCTCATTCGCTATAAAATATTAAGGAAATAATCATCTACACTGTTGACGTTTTGTTTTGTTATATTTGAGAATTGGATTAAATAAAATAAGTTTTTGTCACATAATACATAATTAACACTTAACATCAAACTATGGTATAAATTTGGCTAGATTTTATTCTACTAGTTTATTTTCCACAAAACAGCACAATTTGTCGTAAGAGGATATTTTTAAATTTACATAATTGTTTCATTGATATGATTTTGACAGTTCTTAGCATGGAATGCATTTTTTTTTAAGTGCATGAAAATTCATTTATTTTGAGTGAGTATTTCCTTCAAAAAAAATTAATTAATTAATCCAATGATGCATAAAATATTTAATTTTTAAACATATTTACCCCTTTCACAGAATCGAGTTCATTGGACTAAAGCAGGAGTTCTTTAAGCACCTAAAACGTATTTGATAAATCTAAGCTTAAGGCTGGTGACCTTCACAGAATATACTCCAACCAAATATGACTCTTTCGATTTCACTGAGTGATTCTCGCCTACCCTGAAAGAAAAATGGCTTAATGGTATAATAATAATAAGTTCATACTTTCAAGGAAATAATTTTTTTGACCGAATATATTTTACTTTTAGTATAAACACATATTTACTTCTATTAAAGAAATGTCGCCAAAGCAATTATTTTCTTAATTAGATGCGTAAACCTTTTTGTATCTAAACAATATTAACTAAGCTGAAGTAGACAGTTACTTAGCACAAAGAAAAACAATTCAAGAAGCGCAGTTTTTTGTATAAAATCAATTTTATTTCGGTGTATATTTATCAGGCAAATTTTTTTATTTTAGGCTGCGTTTATTTTTATAAATATGTGGTTTTTTAACACATCGCTTTTTTTATTTGAACTAAGGACTTAGATCTATGAACTAATTAATATTTTGTCTGCTTTTTCACATGATTATTCTGGTCCATGTCTATAATGCTTTTTAAAATCACAGAAGTATTCACTCATATCGAAAATTCTTTTTTTGTTTTTAAGAAATATAAATTAAAAAGTGTGTCGCGCTTTTTTTCAACGAGGAATCACATCTGCTTATTGAAAAAAAGTTTTACTTTAGCCGATAGACACTAATTTTTTTCAAGAGAATATTTTCTTTATTAATTTTTAACTTGATGCAATAATTTTATACTTTTTCATCAGACAAAACCATTCTTTTGTATTAAAGAAGTGTTCCATTATAATCATATTCAGTAAGATCATTTCTTTGAATAAAGTAGAAGTCTAATTCTTCAAATGTGGCTAATATAACATGCATTTTTGAAAGTAAATATTCGCATATTACAAAAGATTGTACTCTTTTTTATTCTCTCCATAGACGATTTTTTAAAACATGTCAATAAGAATAGCAACCGATGTTTATTCGATGTTTCTACACTGAGAAAAGAATATCTTGAATCAAAGAAAATTTACTTCATCTAAAGAAATCGTCGCAAGAACATCGTTACTGGTTGAAATAAATAAAAGATTTCTGTATTTGAATTAGGAAGTTTATATAGATTAGTTCAGTAAATAAGCAACGATAAACACAACAGAAATCGTTTTACAAAGACAGTTAAATTGTTTTTTGAGAAAAAAGACAAAACGGCCGTTCCGCTTCATATTGAACGCCAAACATAAACGATAGCAATAAATAATAATTGTAGTAGATGTTATTTTCATTTTTAATTACGACTTATAAAAAAAATTGGAAAAGGCCTGGAAAAACTATCAGAAAAAATATTCTATCACGCGCATCAAGTAGTAATCATATGTCAGGGATTAGTGCAGGAGTCGAGCGCAAAGCTAAAAAGATCATCTCCCAACTTTGAGCTTAATGAAATTCGATTATGATTATGGAGCAATTAGGATTTTTTTAATTTAATAGGGGAAATCTTAATTGTTCAGGATAAATGTAAAAATTGAAAATCGATTTTTTGGTCCTAAGGCTGGTTTTTTTGGCCTACATCCCATATATGTTACAGGCAATTAGCCGAATACGGCATTAAGCCTAATACGCGGGGAATAGGCCAAATGCCTGACAGGAGGAGACCTGGACCTGGCAAGAAAAGAAGGCTTTGCAGGAGGATGAGTTCTCTGTGGAGAATGTCTATTAGAAAAATATAAAAGTTCACGACTAGAAGAAGGTGAAATGTGGTCGCAATTAGGTAAACAGATGAGCTGTTAACTTAACTCTGCAAGAAGAAGGAGAAATAATTTTATTTTCAACTATGTTGGTTTATCATGAACACTTTATGGCAAAATAGCGAGAGAAGACCTAAAGAACTTTAGAAGGAGTGTTGAAAGCTATATAATTGTACACGAGGAGTTTTAGTCAAATAAGTTTTTCTAATCAAAATATTACAATATAAAAATTCTTTATTAGTAAATAAATTCATTTTTTTTTCTCAAAGTATCAAGAAAATAAATTTTGATGAAAATCACGTTAATGAACTTCATGGCTTAGTAAATTGCCATTTTAAAATAAATTTTAGTTTTTTAAACGAAAAAAGGTAAAAAAGCCAAATTTCCAAAATAAGGAAAATAAGTGACTTCTTAAGTAGCAAAAAGATTCTATTCATTCATTATACTGACCAATAGAATTCAGAATAATAACTATGGTAAAGATCAGAGTATGAAGCATTCCTATTTTATTTCAAAATACAGAAAAAGATTAACGCAGAATTTTAAGAAGCTTGAGAAATTTAGATAATTTTCGAAAAAATCAAATCGCTTATTAGAATCTTTCAAATTGTCGCATTATTTTTTATGACCCTTAAGTTCGTACGATAAAAAATCATTTTTGTGAAATTATGAGCACACAAATAGGAGAATAATAAAAAAGTAACTTTCAAGAAAATAAAATACAATCAACATAGGTACCATGATAAATTAAATTTAAAACGCTTAATATTTTTAAGTCTCTGATTGTAACATACTGCATTTTCGATAAAAAAAACTACTTTCAAACCAGATTTTTCAACCAAAACATGAAAGTTTTAAATATAATAGTTGAATTTCAGCCTACACTAACTGATTTTTAAACAAGCACACCGAAATGTTCAAAAGAAAAAATCAGTTTACATTTTCAATCATGAATATGTATGCTTACCAAAAAAGTTATTTTTTAACCAAACATTGTTAAATTTCTGACGAAAAAATATGATTTTTCAACAAAAAATTATGTTCTTGAACAAAATTGTCAAACTTTGTACAAAATTATAAGCAAATTTAAGCAAAACAGATCAATTTTCACTAATTGAATTAGTTTTTCACTCAAAAAGATGAAGTTTCGACAAAGAAGTTGAATTTACCAGAAAAGATGATTTTTAAACAACTGCGCAAATTTTTGAACAACAACTAATAAAACTTAAAATTCTTTTTAGGTGTATTCATAGTTGCCTTACTAAAACCATTTTTTTAACAATTACAATTATTTTAATTTCTTCTAAAAAATATATTACGCCACCAAGAGATTCTGCGATAATTCAGTTTGACTGAAAAAAATTAATTTCTTTCTTCATTCTTTTAAACTTTAAAACATTAAACGCATTTCACTCAGAACTACCATTTTTCAAGTCGGGGCCCACTTTCACTTAAAAACAACTGCTTGTTCTCAATTTTGTACACACTTTTTACATATAAAATACCTCCTTCTAACGTTGTTTTTTTTTCCAACACGGAAGAGATTTTACAGCTACAAAATAGCGTAATTTTTTCTGAAATTTGCTATTTTTGCTTCAAATGACCACCAAAAAAATAAAATAAAATAAAAACGACAACGTAGGGGGTAATGATAACTCATGTTTCAACAAAATTTCTTTGGTTTTGGATTTTACATAATTCTGCGATAAGCTACAGCGGGGACCGCAAAACATCTTTCTGAAAAGGCGTCCTTGATTATGCTCCGTCACCGGCTTATTTTTTAATATTTTCCAACAAAAATTTGACAACGTGTTCTCTAAATGGTGCTTTGTAATGTTCAAGATATGACAATAAATTTACTCAAAATACATTTTTACAAAAAATTCATTTAAAAAGTGCTTTTTTCACCTTCTAGACCCTACTCTCCCTTTAGTGACGTGCTACCGGCCCACAGTGGTTTGAAATCGGAAAACGAGGTTCAAAAAAGAATTTAAAATGCAATTATGCACCGATTTTAGACTTTTTGTCAATTCAGGACTAAATTTTTCAGAAAATAGTAGAAGTAGATTTTTTATTTTTATTTTGCAAACAGCAAACAAATGTCGATTTTTTTAATTAAATTTTTTATCTTCTAGACGAAATTTTTCTTTCATGCTTCTCGTCCCTTTGATTTAATGCACAGGGGTATAAGATGTAATGCACATTTTTTTATAGAATAAACAATAAGCGATGTTGAGCAACATTGTTCTATAGAACATCATTAATCATATATGTTTACCAAGATCAGAAAAAAAGGATATCTTTTCGCTTAAAAACGACTTATAAGTAAATTTATTAAAATAATTTGTTTATAAAATAATCATTTTCAAATAGAAAATCATGAGGTTACGAAGAGAAATTGAAATTCCTGAAAATTTTACAATCTGCTTGTTTCTCTCACTATGATAAACAATGCGTTTTCACAAAAAAATATCAAAACACTGAATCACTTTCAAATCAGACATGTGGGTACACTTAAAGTCTTAGAATCTCTTAGTAACATTTTTTTTCGAATAAAATAATTGTAATTGTTTCAAAAACTGTTTTAAAAAGGCCCCTATAAATACATTTAAGAAAAATTTAAAGGTTGATTCTATTTGCTTGAAAATTTGTCCATTTAGTTGAAAATTAGTCTCTGCCGGTTAATGAATTTAATATTTCTTGAGAAATTCATCTTTAGTAAAAATTAGGAGAAAGTTGATTTTTTTTGCTAAAATTTGTTTATAATTTTTCGAAAATTCAACAATCATATTCAAGAACTTCCTTCTGTGTTACAAATTTATATTTTTTGATCAGCAATTTAACTGGTTGGTTGAAAACTAACTTTTTGATAAAAATTCATATCTTCGGGCTGGAAATTCAATTGGTTTGTGAAAAATTTGTTTTTTAGCTGGAGATTCAACTATTTTCGTTATGAACCTATTTTTTGATTTTAATATTTTAGTACATTTGCTTGAAAAATCAACTTTTTTAAGCTAAAATTCAACTTTAAAATCAATAATAACAAAATTAACCAATTTGATTCAAAAAATAACTTTTTGTAAAACCTTATACTTTCAGGAGAGAAATGAAATAATTTTGTGGTAAATTTTGTTGTAAAAAAATCGCCTTTTTTGTTTAAAATATTTGGTTGAAAATTGGTCTATTTCATTGAAAATGCAGCAGGTTACAATCAGAATCATAAAAATACGAAGCGCACGAAATTTAATTCAATATGGTCCCTATTTGTATTTTTTTTTTAAATTGATTTTTCTATTATTCCTTTATTTTTTTTTTAAGTTACCCAATTTTTTTCGATTTCAGATCATTTTGTGGTGTAAAGTCTGTATTTATTTTTTGTAAAATAAGCCTAAAATTTTTAATACTTATAGCTTGGCGAAAATAATTTTTTCTTATACGAACTTCAAGTTTATTAAAATCAAGTGACAATTCAAGAAGCTCTTATTAGTGAATTGATATTTTTAGAAATTATCTGAGTTTTCTCAAGGTAAAATAAGCGTGCAAAAAATTAACCACCACAGGATTGAATGAATTGTTTATTGTCGAAAGATAAGCTGCTTCCTATATAATATGCTCTGGAACATGAAAAATGTAAGTATTTAAAAATAGTATATTCTTACATAAAACATCAAAATAATAATTGGTTTCGCTGTTTTTAAAATTCTGAACAAATATTTTTTTTCTGTATTTTGAGAAAATGTGGATGTTAGATAGTCTGATATTCACCATAGTTATAATTCTGAATTCTATTGGTGAGTACAATAAATAACTATCAATTGCTTGCTACTCATCAAGTCACCGATTTCGCCTATTTTGGTAATTTGGCACCTTCTTACCTTTCTTTAGTTGAAAAGCTTGAATTTTATTCATAATTACAATGAACAATGCCTCGGAGCTTATTAACTTGAGTTGAATTGAGATTCAGTTTCTTGAAACCGAAAATCGTAGGAGAATCACTAATTTATTTACTAGTGGAGACTTGTTTTCATTCTTGTAGTCTTATTACAGGAACTTATTTAATTAGGACAGCCAGTGGAAAGTAATACAGCTACAAACACTTCGCCTATGTCCTCAAAGTCTTGCCTCGCTTTTTGCCACAAAAACTTCATGACATACTAGCTTAGTTAAAAATAATCCTCTTTCTTCTTGCAGAGCCATGTTTTCAGTTTGAATGTTTACCCAGTGGCGACCCTATTTCATCTCCTGCCGAGCCTTCTCGTCGTGTCAGGTCGAGGTCTCCTCCTGCCAGGCTTCATGCTTCTATCGCACTTAGTCATGAACTTGGAGACCTTAGTGTCATCCGGCTCATTCCCCACAGTAATCCACACTGGATATTCAAAATTCAAAGATACACTTTTCCTCAGGATAAACCACTTGAATTGAAAGGAGCACGTGGTGCATCTCTGCCT